>VZUI01032915.1:0-38637 GCA_013401135.1 Cettia cetti
ACTAATAAACCAGAACGCATGATAACCATATTGGTGACGACTGCGTTACTCAGTGTCTCCTCAAGTTTTAGTGAGGAACTTCCCCTTTCAGGAAAAAAAAAAGAGGACAACTACGGAGAGTGTTGACGGTAAATTTACAGATAAATTCTGGGTAGTTTCTTGTGGCTGCAGAAGAAAAGCAAATCTTTTTTTTATACCATCTTATTATAGGCTGTTCCCAAAGAAATTCATATTATTTAACTACACACTCTTCTCATATACTCTTCAGATTTTTTTTCTTGCTACTGAACTACTTTGTCATGTGTGCCTATCAAATCAATGATGCCTGCTGCTGCTGTTAGACTTTTAGCTGCAAAGCACTCCTCAAAGTTGTATAGACAAATTTTCTAACAAATAGGAGTTGTGTAGAAAGTAGTGACATTATAATATTAAAAGAAACCTCAGTTTGACAATTTTTACACTAATACAGGCAAATTGCTTCAGGTTTTTATTTCTAGGTCTGTCCTTTCAAGTTTCCTCTTTTATACTGGGAAATGTGGAGTAACCAGTAGGAGAAGGGAGGTGGTGAGTGAGTGGCTGCACAGTACCCCAGCTGGGGTTAAACCACAACAATCCTTTTTGATGCCCAATATGGGCACAAAGGGTTGAGATAACAACAGACGCGACCAGAACATGTTAGAACAAATTTAATAAATTAGTTCAATAGTTGCTGGTTGCAATGCTGTTTGCTCAGAGTTCCTGCACATGTGCTCACAGTCCCTGTTCCATCCATGGGTCTTATCAGCATCAAAGTTATTCTCTAGAAATCCAGGCATTTGGTTCATTTGGGGAAACACCAAGTTTTATTAACCATGGCAACACCATGAATGAGTTGATGACTCAGTAGACAGAACTCCAGCTTTCCTAAAAACATCCCCGAGATGTAAGGAACCAACTGTCCCTTCCCGTTCCACCAGCACAGTCCCTGGCAGAACCCCACTATATCACAGCATGGAGTAACTAAAATATATTGCTGTTAGGCAATAAGAATGTCTCTAGTGTTCTCATATTCCCAATGTATCTAACTAGTAGGAAACATCAGTTCAAATACTCTATAAAAATTTACTTACTGCTACTTTAACAAACAGATAGAAATGAAAGTCAAATTATTTTTCTCTTTACATTAGAATGTTTCAAGAGTTGTTCTAAACACAAGTTTGGTGTATAAATCCTTATCACCCTTTACTATTTTACACTCCTACACTGTTTTGACATATAAAAACTAGAGGATAATTATGTGTCTGTTGGCAAATTGAAGTGCTGAATCACTATGGTTTAGTGCAAGTGGCCCAGCTATGCTTGATGGTTTCTTTTTCAATACTTAAGAATAGCTAAGAATGAAGGCTCTAGATTACCATTCACTGAGATACGAAATGGTCTGATCTTTGTGGTCTGTACACTCAGTTTTATTTTATTTATGCTCTTATCACAGCTGCTGGGAGGGACACTAGGATCATCTCCTGATATCTCCACAAGAACGCTCTCTTTCCAGCAGACTTAACTTGACTGGACATGGTGAATGACTAGATCATGAGAGAACCTCCTGCATATGCTCAGCCTGTGCAAGACATCCCTAAAACAGGAAGATTTACAGATAGACATCCTCTGAAACGCATTTCAAAGTTAAAAATAAGAACATTAGCGGAAAGAATATAGAGCTGCAATACTCATACATGTGACATTTGCTGAGAATCACAGAGTTTACTGCAGCATTTGGAGAGCAGCAAACTCAAATACATTCAGTACACATCCTTATCCAAGGTGACTTAACGAAAAGTTATGAACAAATATTCAAAATCATTTTGCTGCTAATGGAGAAAGGAAAAAGCCATTTTGATTTGGCTTGTAAGGACAAATCTTGTTGGCAGTAGGGAGAGCAAGAAAACATGTACTTTAATATATAATAACTTGTGGCCAACATAGGTAGGTTTCTTGACAAGGTTACAACCAGCTCCTGCAGTTCCCACCCACAACAGAACACCCACTGACACTCCTCATAGCGCAGGTGAATCAGTGAAAGGAAAAAATTTTGACTGAGGCTTACTTTCTCTCCAGAATTCTGACACCTAGATACAACAGGGGTGGACAAAAAGAATACTGTACAAAACAGTAACAAAGCAGCATTTGCCAATGGCTTATCCTGCCCAAATCTAGATCTCTTTCAGACAGCTTAGAATTAAACACTTCAGGTCTAAACACAAAGTAGCACACAGCTCTTGGTTTTGTCAGTATTTCCAGCACCCACAACCAAACAGGCCAACAGCTTGTCTTTAAAGACCTGGGGCAATTTACTCAAAAACAGTCTGAAAATCTGAAATAGAAATTACACACATACCAAAGGACTTCCTGTCATGTCTTACTAAGACAGTGTAAAAAGCTTAAATTATAGCATTTAGAAGGCTGCACCTAAAGCAGCAGCTCCCAAGACAGAGGTCATAGGACTGTGTTGAATTCTGCCAGTTATAACTGGGGATGCAACACAGGCCTAGTCAAACTGGCTTCTGCTATCATTGTAGAGATCATGAAGAATTATTGATCTGGGAAAAAGGTGGACAACCCACATAATTTGGAAGTTCTTCCTCTGAATAAAAGTGTGCTTCATCTGGCATCATACTGGTAATTAAGAAAATCAACACAAAACCAAACAGATTGTTTTGTTTCAGAAGCAGGCTGACATAGTGACATATCTGAAGCAGGAGGCATTTTACAAGTATGTGTATCATGGTATGAAATGACAGCATATTTGAAATTAAAAAATTACCCTGTTTAATGGTTAGCTTCTAAGGATCAAATTATATTATTGGCCATTCTATAGGCCACATACTTCTTACACCTGACCTTATACCAGAAAAAGTATTATCAGAACATCTTACCAGAAAAACAGTAGCCACTCCTTTGGAGGTCCAAAGAATCCATACAATATTTCTAATCCTCAATAAATAATTTTTATTCACAATTAAGAATGGAATCCCTTCTATTCAATACTGGTGAGGCCACACCTGGGTTACTGCGTCCAGTCCTGAGTTCCATAGTACAAGAGACATGGTCATACTGCAAAGAGACCAGAAAAGAACCACAAAGATGGATCTCACATATGAAGAGAGTCCTAGAGAACTGGGATTGTTCAGAAAGCTGTGTTCCACATCACTCCATCCTCAGGACTTCCAAACACATATCAGCTATGAACTGTGAAATCCAGCTCAATTATGTACAGCTTGCTGCTATGGATTACATTTTGTTGTAATGCTGTGTCTATTTCCACTCAAAACAGTTTAAGAGTGTGCTTAAATAAGGATGCAAATTTACCAAGACACTTTTCTGGTAAACTATCCAATCATCTCACCACTACCTTTTGTCTTTTAAGTTGTATTGGTAAACCAGCATGAGCAAACAAGAAGTAGTAACCCCTGCAATTAACATGAGCATTTGCAGAGAAAGCCTCTCATTAAGGGAGTTAGTTGTTCATTCCTTTGACTAGTTAAACCCAATATTCAAAACACAGTAGATTAGTTTATTCCAATGGCTATGTTTCAGAATCCAGGTCCTTAAAGAAAAAGAGGAATTCAAGATCCATTGGTGGTATGAAGAACCTTTCTGAGAGACTCTGAAAGTTATCTTACAAATGCTAGGGAAAGCTGATTCTATCAGTATTTTGAAAAAACTTACAGCATACTTCATACGGACTTGCACCAAGACAGAAAATAATAAATGTAGGGAAAAAATAGGTTTAAAACCAAGGCAGATATGTGCTCTGCTTGCTTTTCTGGTGGCCAGGCACAGGTCTGTGACCCACATAACTTAGATCAAAAACACCAACTAGAACTACAGATCTGACCTATCAAAGGGAAGTGTGCAGAGATAAGCATGGTTATCTTGAGCAGGAGGAGCAGACTACCTGAGCACTACAGAATCCAGTACAAGCCAAGGAGAGCTGATAAATGGAAATCTGTCACAGAAAAAGCTGTTGGTTGATAGGGAATAGCAAAGAGCTGAGCAAGGCACATTAGTGCAGCCTGAAATACAGCACCAAGAGGCACAACTTTCAGAGAGTCAGAAACCAAAATTCAAGAGCCTGTGTAAGACAACATCAGGGAGTAAAAAACACACTTCACAGGGCTTCGCTGGTATAGGATCAGGGTCTGTGTTTTGTACTGTGGATAAGACACAACCCTGGTATATTGACACATTCCCATGTCAGTGAACCAGAATGCATTCCCATCCAATTGCTAGAGAGGGTTGAAGTTGGCAGGCAGATGTTCAGGAGGCTGCAGGACATCTGCTGCCAACACCTCAGAGATCAGGAGGGAAACAAGACCCAACTTGCCTACGTCTGGGGAAAAGCTTCAGGCATAAAAGCAACTTCTACTGCCAGCACCAGAGGTTTGGGGAGACACAGGAGTATTTGCAAACAGGGTTTTTAAGTATATAGTCTGATCTATTACTTGAGAGCAATACTACAAAAATCCAGTTTTCCTCCTTGTAAAGGGAATTGGATTAAGGATGACAGCAGACAGTAGGAACAGAAAGGAAAGCTGCTACAAAACAAAAATAGGGCCTGGTGGGGGGAAAGTGGGTGAAGAGGCAATAGTGCCCATTTAGCTCAGACAGCATGAGAATATCAGAACAAAGCTCCTAAAATTTGTATGTCCATACCCAACCACAACTTTCTGAATAGGACTGACAGAAAGGACCATACATTTCCCACCACAGGGATAAAAGGCAGACTCTCTCCAAGGCCAATTAGGTGCTCATGGTCAAACCCAGAAAAAAGAAACAGAAGGGAAAAGGGGACATCACCAGACTTACTGGTCACCTCCAGGATGGCAATAGCCCCAAGAAGGTTTTCAACAAGGCAAGGCCTACAGGTCATCTGAGTGTGCTGGCATCCACAGTTCTCCTCAAATGCAGGAAACTTTATTGCATGTCTGTAGCAGTGGAAACATGTATTTATGTGCTCCTCAAATATTAAAAAGAAGCAAACAAGAACCTGCAATACATCGTTAACGGCAATCAAGAAATCCTTTCAGGGAATGACCTGGAATACTGAACTGCTTCTAATTGAAGGAGGCCCCTGAGCACACTCTTTTGATGAAGCAAGAAATAATCTCTCAGCTGCAAGAGATCAGTTCTTCCTCTGCCCCCAGTGGAGCAACTTCTTCATAAAAGCACAGTTTCATGGCAAAGCAAAGCCTCTGGGCCCTAAAGATCCAGGACTTTACATCTGACTGGCTTTGTGGGAGGCAAGGCAGAAAAGAGGCATAGCTTTCTTCTGTGGGTCTGTAGGTCGGCAGTCAGAGACAGGTAATGGAAAAGACTGAAGGGTTATAATGTCCTGCTTTGCCATAAATCAATTAAAGGGTGCTTGATATAATCACCAATAAATGCAATTGCACTACCAAATAAAGAGTAAGCAATTCAGGGAGCAGGATCAATTAACTCCCAGGCAGAAGCACAAAAAGGCTGCAGAGACTGAATAAGGACATTTGTGTATTGTGCTGGAACACCTGAGCTCCTTCCACGTGGGTGGGCTGTAAACATCCAGATGTTTTGTGTCATGAGATGATGAGGGGATGTCAAAAAGGGATTTGGAATGCTGCTCAAGAGACAGATGGAAGTGAACTTGAACTCTTAAGACTGCTGCCTCCCAAGCTGAAAACCAGATATGTAGTAGAGATTTACTGTGAGCAGGAAGTATTCCGGGCACAGGGAGAGACCAACAAGGCTACAGAAGCAAGGAGAAGCCAACAGTGTAAGAGAAAATAACTGGCTTTCAATTCACTTAACTTAAAGATCAGTATTTAATAGTGCTCCTATGATAAAGGCTTTTCTGAGAAATACAAGAGTGGCTCACAGGAAATTGGTCTTTGACAAGATCTGACCTCCTTTAAAGTTGCTGAAATACCTGTACCAAGGAGCACACTAGGAAATTTGGATGTGACTATGTTACTGTCTCGGTTTGACCAGGAAAGTGCTCTTGGAGAAAGTCTCTGAACTGCTGCCAACTCCACTCCCCAGGTTGTGCTTGGCACATGCAAGTCAGATCCCTTCTAGACTACATAAAACTGGGACATTGCCTCCAGCCACTGACAGGCATTCAGCACTGGGATTGCACTACAGCTAGCCCAAAGGAAACCCCTCAAACAAGGACAGCACAGAGGGAGGTTTCCCAGCAGCAAGCATTCCATGCCCAGTGGTCTGACCTGCCCTAAGTGCAGATAGGCCTTCACAGCAGCGGTGTTGTGGGGCCTCCAACCTGAAAGATCTGAATGCAAAGACTGTCAAATACATACAGCCACAGTAAGGCTCTTCTGAATGTGCATTTGTGCCAGCATCCTCCCCTCCTCAGACGAATTTAAACTTGAAATATTGCAACAGGGCAGGACAAGTTCCATGCTTTCAGGCATGGAACTCATAATTCCATGTCTGAAAGAATTATGAATGTCTTGCTTAGAAAAACAAACAAACCAAAACAAAATAAGAGCAATTCCTGCATTCTGCCTTTATATTTGTACAAGTCTTTCTCTTTCAGTGCTCCAAGTATATGACTATTTTTTCCAAGTTTAGACTGCAAAAAATGCTTCCTAAATTCCTAATGTTGCCAGTGTCTTTGATAAAATTCTGTGTGCATACTGCTAATACAGAAAATAAAGGTCATCTTTCTGGTGCTCTAGCATTAGAAAAATCGCGCTTTTTAAAATTATATCTGATTAAATACTAAAAGCATGAACCCATTATTAAAACAGATTATGAACAGCTGTCTCATACAGAATCTTGCCATTTCAAATAATCTGACTCCACCAGCCTAATGATGATCAGCAGGCCAGTCTTTTACATGTTTTCCCAATTTAGAACTACTTTCCCTCACTCTCATTGTAATAACTTAGCTACATTAAATTAATATTATTTAGCTGAGAAAGCTTGCCTAGAGAGGTTTTTTTTTTGAAATTAGGGCAGAAGTCACACAATTCTCTTTGTTTCTCCTTCTGTCTTACGGTGTTCATGTACTTAACTTCAAATAATTTCTTACAAAGCTTTGTGTGAAAAATATTAAAATTTAATGCATAAATGTCTTACAATCTTCTGGTTAAGATGTGCTTATGCCTAACAGACATTCTTGGATACTTGAGTAAAAGCATTTCACTTATGAAAGTGTGCATTATAACAGTCAAATCTGAATGTTGTTACCAATCAGAGTACCACACATCTTTAAAATATTGGTATGACAATGTCTGCTTCACTATTCTATTTAGGAACTTGTTTACCAAGTATACTTAACACACCTTGCTTTTTCTTGAGTATTAAGCTATTTTTTGATCGCAAGAAGAAATTCTACAACTTGGCATACTATGTGATTCTTATTCATATACAAGCAACTTTACAGTGGAATTTCCAATTCACCCATTTTCAATAAAAATGCATATCACACAACTCCAAGTGTAATTGCAACTCAAGCCATCCCTTCTGCTTTCCACTGCCCAGCTAACCCTGAAGGCAACAGCTGCTGCAGCACATGCTCCTGCACATGACATTTCATTTGGAAACAGTTTAAAGGCAATCTGTAATAAACAGAGGTGTAGAAGATACTGTTTGATTATTTGGAAAGTGAAAGCAGTCTTAGCAAGAAGCCCTAAATAGCTGGACACACAATTAAACTTGGTTTTGTCAAGGCCAGGCAGGATGGGGTTCTGAGTAACCTGGTCCAGTGGAAGGTGTCCCAGCTCCTGGTAGGAGAGTTGGAATTCGATGAACTTTAAGGTCCCTTCTAACCCAGACCAATGATCAATGGATCAGATTTATGATCAATGGAACTGATAAAATATAGAAAGCAAGAAAAGGCCTAAAACCACACACTCTTTTACACATTTCAGTACGGTTTTGGATACCTCACCCCCAGCCTAACCAACAATTTTTCTGGTGGTGAAATATTCTCCTCAGGAAGGCAACAAACACAGGTTTCCCACTAACACGCTGTGTTCAAACACTTAAAGGTGGTTGGTACGGCCGGAGGGGTCCACAACTTCAGGAGGAAGCGACCCTCCCGGTTTCTGGGATGAGAGCGGCGCCCGGCCCGGTGCACCAAGGCCGGGGCCATCCAGGGAAGGCCAGCGCGGCTCATCCAGCGGCACGGGAAGGGCAGCACCTGCTCCGCACGCCGAGCCCCGGCGGGAGGCGGCTGGGGCGGCTCAGCCCCCGGCACGGACGCCCCCGGCCCGGCCCGGCCCGTGAGGGCCCCGCCGGGCAGCCCCGCTGCGATCGGCACTCACCTCGTCCCGCAGGGCGACCGCCAGCACAGCCTCCGGACGAAGGTCAGGGCCGGGGACGCCATAACCAGCGGAAAAGAAGGCGGGAGAGGGGAGGAGACGGCAAAGCCCGCCCCGCCGGGGCCGCCCCCGCCCCGGGGAAGGATCGCCGCCTCCATGGCCGCGGAGAGGGCGGCCTGAGGGCGGGGCCGCGGCAGAGCTCTGCGCCGAGAGAAACAGCGGGCGGCCTCTGGGGTGTGTGCAGGTCTCCGGAGCTAGGTCCGGGAGTAACAGAATCGTTTAGGTCGGAAAAGACCTCTGAGATCACCGAGGGCAGCCTGTGACCAAACACCACCTCGTCAGCTAGACCATGGCACCAAGTGAACTAGCGGAACTCCGTGGAGTTGTTTCTTAAATGCGTCCAGGGATGGTGACGCCACCACCTCCCTGGACAGCCTATTCCAATGCCTTCACTTTTTCCTTGAAGATATTCTTTTTAATGTCCAACCTGAAGCTTTCCTAGTGCGGCTTGAGGCTACACCCTCTCATTCTGTCACTGGTTGCTTGGCAGAAGAGGCCAATCCCACCTGGCTTCAGCCTCCTTTCAGGCAGCAGTAGAGAGTGATAAAGTCACCCTTGAGTCTCCTCCTCTCCAGGCTAAACACCTCTAGCTCCCAAAGTACTGGTAATAAATGATGGAGAACAGCTCAGTGAGAGAGCTCCCTCAGTACCCTTGGATAAATCCCATCCAGTCACTTAAACTTGTGAGTGTCTAAAGGTGCTTTAGGAGTTGCTTGGGACTCTAAACTCACTCACAGCAAGGGTAACAAGAAGACCAGGCAGTTCCATATGCTGCAAGTTCTGCAGGGTCAGAAATGGAACCAATTGAGGCCCAAACCTGCTGGTGGGCCAAGGTCACCAGAGCAGTCAATGGAAAACTAATTGACATGAAA
Organism: Cettia cetti; assembly: GCA_013401135.1. NCBI lineage: Eukaryota > Metazoa > Chordata > Aves > Passeriformes > Sylviidae > Cettia > Cettia cetti. The sequence continues at coordinate 9,233 of VZUI01032915.1, forward strand.
CCAGAACCCTTCCATGGGCAGAAGTCATAAACTTGTCTCAGTCCCCACAAAAGCAGCTTGCAGTGGGCATTGCATCATTAATTACAGTCACTTATTGTACTGCCTTTCTATTTAGGAAGCTTCTAAAATGTTTGCATTGTTTGTACAACAAATCACCTGTCAGGCTGCTGGTTGGCTTGGTGTCTGTACCTCAGTGGCACTGGCACTGTGTAAGGGCAGAATAAACATTAGTGCCTGCCCCATCTAACTTAGAAAATATCACTATTTATTGCTCTGCTTTTGCTCCTGAAGGTGTATTTAATTTTCCCTTGCCAGTGTTACCTGCTCTGTGAAAAATGTTTCTGTGTTTGCTTGGGTGCTCTGAAGATCCTCACAATTGAGACACTCAGCTCTGTTAGTTTTCTTTCAAAAGACATCTAATAAAATCACCTTTTAGTCCTGGGGCCTTCCCCGCCTCCTCCCCAAAAGTAAATGTGTTTAAGACTCTCCTCAAGGATTAATGTTTGGAAGCTGCTAATGACTTGCAGGGTGCTCCTTCCTTAAGTGTTTGATTAGTTTTCCAAATAGTATGTAACTGTTAGAGACAGACAATTAGGATGGCACATTTTTCCCCTCATACTGTGAAGGTCATGATGTGTGACCTGAGTCAAATCACACGTAGCTGACTTTTTCCAAGGTAGCCTTGGGTTTCAAGTATGGGTGTTCTTTGAACTTGATACATGACTTTTACTCATGATTACAGATCCAAAAGCCTAGTATTTCTCAATTTCAGAAACAACCTTTACTGGTTTACAGTTCTGACAGACCTACTTAAAGCAGGTATTTATTTGTGTTTTAGTCTCTCAGTAGCAATTTCTATCTCTTCTACACTAGACTGTGATGTGAAATTGTTTCACATTTTCGGAAGACTTTAAAAGCACTCTTCTGAAGGTGTTGTAGTAAATGCTTCTGTTGATCTATATCCTTATTTTCTCCTAATCAAGCAAAACTCATGGCTTACAAGTATGGAACTTGTTAGAGATAGTATTTTGAACATATAAGGAAAAACTGTGGGCTAGGTTTTGCTCTGAGATATAAGATCAAGGCTTATTCTGTGAATAAGAAGAGAATTGGTCTCTAAAATGTTAGTATTTGTTTTGTCAAGTTATAGGAAAACTTTTTTAAAAACTGAAACCTTATGAATACAACAATTTCACTCTTGTTATTTGTAAAGGCCAGCAAAATCACTACAGAAATATAATGTAATGAATATCAATTGAAAGTTTACTGTAGAAGTATTGTTAGCACTAAAGTAATGAATCTAGAGAGGGCTCCCTAGAGGACTCATTTAGTAAGTTGCTTCAGATTTATTGTTTGACAAACAAGTCCCTCATGGCAATACCCTCTCTAGCATTTTATTATTAATGGTAAGATAAAGATTTTTTTTTCCTGGCTGCACTTTTATCCCTGGGTAAAATTCTCATGTTCTTTCCTTTAGTTCATCTTCACATTTTCTGCTATTGCCTCTAGACAGTAAACTATACTTCTAAGTTTAATTTTGCTTAATTTCTTTAGGCTGAATATATGTCGGTTTAGATAGGCTAGGCTTTTTAATAAAGTCACACTGGAACTTCTGAAAATGCATGAATATTTTTCAGTTTTGCCTGAAGACTGCAAAAAGGCATCTTTGCATTCAAAGATGGATCGCATGCTACAGGATTAAATACAGACACCAGCAGTATTCTGTGCTTGCAGAGAGGAGCATAGAAAAATCATAACCTCAGCGATTTCTTCTTCTCATCACCTCTGTAAGATACAGGTCACAATCCTTGCATTGTGTCTACAAGAGTACAATTTGATCTGTGTGTCTGTCTCTAGAAACCTCTAACTCCAGGTGTCCTCCTTCCTTTTTCTTTTCTCTTTTTCCTCTCTTGTCTTTCTCTGAACTTCCTAGTATTCATCTCACTGCTTAGGTGAGCTAAAATGTAACCAATCACCCATTTTATGAATAGCTCATCACATAAACCTCTTTCTGTCCTATAGGTGGTGTTACCTTCTCCTTATATATGCAATATGGTTTATTTTCTTAGCATGTTTTGAACTGTTTCTTCTTTGCATTGTATTCTTATTCCTGGAATTGTGATCTTGGGGAAACAAAGTCACAGACCTTACAGCTTTCAGTGTGGCTCAATGTTATGCACTTCTGTTCTGTCCCTTTATATATGGGCACATATATATATGTGCTAGAGAAAACACCGGGCCCTTCTTATGAAACACCAAATCATGCACTGTTTTCAGACCACCAGATCCTGATGTTTTGTTTGCAGAATGATTGTCTGTTGTAATCTATACTTATGTGCTATGTGCTTCAGCATAATTGCAGGTTCTCTGATATGCTGATACAAGCCTGGACAAGAATTGCTTTGCGTAACTTTGTGGTGGAAGGGAGGAATGATGTTGACACAATCAAAGCTGATTTTGATACACTGAGGTGATCACTCTATCATTTGTATTACCAGTTTCTTCTTCTTCAGTTGTGCAATATTCTACAGTCAGACCAGCACAACCATCTTTTTTTTCTTTTTCTGTGATGGTAATTCTTACATCTTTGCAATAATTTCTGTAGTCTTTGTGTTGTATGTTTGATTTTTTTTTTCCTGTAGTTTTTCTAAAATAAGCTTTTTGTAATGTTACTGGACTGAACTCAGTATTAAGGAGTTGAATATTTGCAATTCTTTACCACGACAAGGCAGCTGTTCTCTCTTTGATGGAAATGTTTATCCAGAAAGCGGATGTGTTGTGTACTTTGTTATTCAGAACTTGATTTCCATGATGAATGGTTTTCCCCTTGAAAACCAGTCCAATAAATCCTGCAAGACTTACTTTGTGATGATATTAGCATGGTTTTTGCATTAATGATGACAATCTGTTTCAGACATGCAGGAGAGTGGTTTTCAGAGTTTTGCTGCTACAGTGTAGAAAACTGCTACAGTGTAGAAAAGGGCATTAATCACTGGTGTCTTCGGAACCTCCTGTTTATGTGGGGGGCCCTGTTTTATCCTCAGCATGAAAGGTATGCTCAGTTCCTGACACTCAAGAAGGAATTAGACTCAGACCTATTTACTTAATTAGAGTTTTAAACCAACAGAGAAATATAAACATGAGACTTAATCAGAAGCTAACAAATTATACTTTTCTTGGCTGGATTGCTGGTTCATTCTCATGCAATCATTGATTCTGGAGGAATAGCCTTTTTGCAGCATTGTGTTTACTCTGAATCGAAAACACCAAGTTCTTGGTCCACAATTCTCAGTAGTCACCTCCACTGACCACCTGGTGCATGCCTTGAGATGTCTCTGTCTTCTTACACTTTGCCCTAATGTTCCATTCAAAAAATCACTTTTACTCCAAACCATTGCAGTTCTTTTACCATGAATGTAAATTAATGTATCCCATCTAGCTGCAGATTATCCTCATCTAATAAAAACATAACCACTTCTATCTTGAATTATCAATCTTTCCAAAACTCTCAGCATTCAGTAAGGTTGGACAATGCATGTAATTTTTATCAAGACCCTATGTACTGGACTATAAGTTTAGGCTGATTTCATAGAAATATTTTCACAAAGGAGTATCTGAGGGGCTAAGCTTCCTGTCTGGAAACAACCGTAATTAGGTAGGCACTATACTGCTGTTGAAGGACTTACCTCAACTCAAGTGTACCATAAAGTTAGCTGTCACGTTGTATTTTATTGCTTAGTTCTTTTCTCTGTGTGCTGTAATGTCTCTCAATATTTTCTTCCAGGATGTCACTGTGCAGCCTTTCTGGTCCCTTTACAATACAGTTGCAGGAGGTGCCTGTGTTGTGCAGGGTCTAGTGCAATTTTCTGTACACAGAATGTGGGCAGATTCCTGTTTACTTTGGTCATCCAGTATTTATTTACAGACTCTGGAGAAGGCTGTTTACTCTGTAGTCAACATCATAATAACTTTTGTGCTTCTTATCACTGGCACTTAGCTACTCTCACAAGTCAGGTTTAAACAAACTGCTTGGCAATCTTGTTTTGAGGCCCTCTCTCTAACCAGTGTATTGGTGTTCAGAAATTGCTACACTTTCCTAATCATCTTGCTTGGTTTATTGAATGAACATCTGAACTGCACAGGAATATTGTTCTAAAGATGTTTAACCAGAACAGAAACAAAAGTGCAATTGCATTTTTTTTTTTTTTTTTTTTTTTTTTTTTTAGGAAATAACATGGGAAGCAATCTCAAAGATATTTTGTGGAGCTTTACATCATAACCAGCAAAGCTATGTATTTAGCTTTTGAAAGACCTCTATGTTTTCAAATATGCTGAAGATTTGCAACCCCTATTCACAATCTGTGGAATGTGTACATTCTCATCCTCCTGTTCTGAAGCGCTACAACCATTTGTGAAAGATTACATATCATATCTCATTTCCTAGTACTTTGCCAAGTTATCCATTAAAATTAATCTTCAAATGCAGGAAATAAGAAAATCCTGTTTGAATGCATCTAAAATGATATGTTGGATTACACTGGTTTTTCGCACTAAAAGCACCTTGTAAAGAAACATTATTGCCTGGAGTTCAGTCAGGAGATGTAGTTACAGGAGTCTTGTTTTACTATGAATCAACAAATGGCGGAGTTGTTGTTAATTAAAGGAATTGAAATCTTCTTAAGCTGGAGTCCCTTTTAGTTTCCTAAACCCTTAAGTGATGCAGGTGTGGCTGTGGCCTCATCAGACCCGTTTGCCAAAGAACTGGTACTCCTATCTTTCTGCTTTCACTTGAAATAAAAAACAAATGTATTTGAGCCATCATTTCACAGTTTAAACTTTAAGCCAGAATAAGCAAACAAACTACTGAAAGGAGCATTTTTTCTATTTTCCACAGTCCCTCCCAGCTTACTCCATGCCTTGTTTTCTGCTGACAGGGCTGTTTTCATGGCTGCTCATTGACCCAGCTCAGGCAATTGATCTGAGTTACAATTAACCAGGCAAAACCCAGTAACTAAATGAATAATGGTTAATTGTGACCCAGATCAAACAACTTATCCTTTTTGCCACGCACATGAATGCACACTCGTGCTGGTGCCAAGGAGGGAGATGTGAGGGGGCCTGACAGGCAGTGGGATTTTTTTTTCAGCAACAGTTACGTCAGTTTATGATATTAAAGCATTAATGCACTGCCTCTGGAGGATTTGTTTTGGGTTCTGTCATAGTCTTGAGGGATTTGCTATGCTTTCTGTCTTGGGCTGTTTGTATTGCTAAAATGTTTTATTTTGCAGGAAGCATTATACCTATAAGTAGGTACAAATTACTGTTACCTGGCTCCTCTAGGAAGCATATTATGAAGTGACAATGATCTGCATCAATTAGCATGTTAAAATGAAACTTGACAGAGAGCTAGGGGAAGATATTAAATCCCTACACATTTTTTTTTGTTGACAGAAGAAAGTGAAACTATTAATGGTTCCAGTAAGCAACAGACTGTATCACAAGCTTTGTACCCTATCAAACAATTGTAGTAAACATTTTTCTCATGTGTGAGATTCTGTGGACCTTGATGTTTTGTAAGCAGCAGCATTCTCTGCTTCTGCTTATTTGTGATCACCCTTGTGCAGCCCACTGTGCAGTGCTGACACTGGTATTTGTGTGGGCGTTCAGTGAACCAGATCAGAGAACTCAAGCAGTTAAAATAACCCACAGAAGAGAACCCATTAGCTGGACCAGTTTCCCATTTTGATTTACTCTCTCCACAAAAATAGTGGAGCTGACACAGCTCAGAGCACAGTCACTCTTTGAGATGGCATGATTGCTGAAATGTTTACATTTGGTCTGCATCACTGTCTTTAGTGATACTTAGTTCCTTCATTACTTCACCTTTCCACATGGTGACCAGTGTCAGCAAAGGGGTTTTAGCAGTAAATTGCAGTTGGGTTGGAGTGAAGTGCAGCAGGGCATTCTGCTTGTACCCAGTGTAGTTTGGAGACTGGGTTCTGCTAATTCATTTCCTCCCACAGCTCAGGGCTTGGATGACCTAGCAGACTCTAGGCCACCATAAATCTGTTGACAAGGGTATCGTGTAGGTCCATCTCAGAGCTTTGCTTGAGCTGCTTGCACAACTCAGGTGTCAGAGGCTGGTGATTCCACTTTAAATTTGAGCTAGTGATTTTATGGAGTGTTGGTGATGTTCTTGAAAGCTACCCTAATAACATAACATAACATTTTTCATTCAAATTCTTATTTGCATTGTTTCTGTTTTAGGCAAGTTTAGTTTTGAAATTGTGGTTAATTTTAGTCAGTATGTATGTCTTGGTTTAACCCCAGCTGGCAACTAGGTAACACACAGCCTCTCACTCAGCACACACACAGCTAAATTGATGGGATAGCAAGGAGAATTGGAAAAACGGTAAAATCCTCGGGTTGAGGTAAGAACAGCTTAATAACTGAAGCTAATAATGATGGAGAAAACAAAAAGAGGTAAAATCCATGAACCAGAGCAGAATACATTTGCTCATCCCCACTGACCTACGCCCAGCCCCAAGGAGTGATTCCCCTCTCCTGGACAATTCCACCAATTTATATACTCAGTATGATGTCTATGGTATGGAATATCCCTTTGGCCGCCTCAGGTCAGCTGTCCTGCCTCTTTCCTCACAGCTTCTTGTACATCTCCTCCCTAGCAGAACATGGGAAACTGAAAAATCCTTAACTTTGGGTAAACATTACTTAGCAACCAACGTCAGTGTGTTATAAAAATTTGTCTCAACCTCAATCCAAACCTCAATAGAAGGAAGAAAATAAACTCTATCCCAGTTGAAACCAGGACAACATATTTCATGCACTGCTCTTTCCTCTTCCACTGGTCTAACAACTCTTGATGGAGTAGGAACAGTAGGAACACAGAAGGAATGATACATGCCAATGGCAAAGCTGTGCATAAGGATGTCATGATATTGCTTGACTGGATGATAAAAACTCAGATGAATTCAGTCTAGAAAATTTTATATGACATCCATTCTATTATTAAGAGTTGTGCTAAAGTATTGAGCTGTAATAATTTTGTGATAACATCGGTTTTGTGCTCAGTAGCAATTCAAACAGAGCTGACTTTTTGCATCTTTGTCCATGTCTGTATGAATTGGATCAAAGTGCCTCTATATCATATAAATCTTATGAGGTTAAGGAAGTAAACTGCTACCTAGATGCTTTGATACTAGTGGTATATTACTTTGAAATGATGTGAACTAACCTGACTAGTTTATTTAATTTGTTTTAAAGTTATAATTTTTGCTGTAAATTGGATCGATAAGCAGGTCATATAAAGGAATCTATTAATCATTAGTATAATAGGAGTGCTTTCCTAAGGGAAATCACCCCCACACATGTCCCCACATACCCCTTAAGGAGTCCTGTAACTTAAGAGTCAATTTAAGTGAACACTTATTTATTATACTTGGTCAAAATTTTGAAATTCTGATACTTAAAATCTATTGCCCCTTGTTTTTTCTTGAGTAAATCATCTCTCTTCTTCCTGTAAGTTTTTCTTCTCTACCTCTTATTTCTTTTCTCAAATTAACCCTAGGTCTCTGCTCTCCTGCCTCTCCTCTGCTCTCCACCAACCCAACCTCAGACTTACTCCTGTGTTACTAGTGGCTTTAAATAATTTCATTCAATATTTATCTAAGGCAGATTAATTCACATAGCTGAGATGCTTCTCTTAGAGGACAGTGTTTTTAGAAATGCCATTTCCCAATTAGATTTTAGAATGTTTTTGTTTTCCTGCAAATCCCTGGCCATTAAACTCACAGAGAAAACCTTTAAATTATGTCGCTGTAACAGAGACCATGGTATTTTGCATTTCTGTTGCATGGGATCACCACTAAGGAAATCAGGAATCTTATAAATGTGAATGAAGGAAGAACTTGGTCTCTGGCTTGATTACAGAATGAACTGTGTCCTGGGGCCCTATACTTCCCATGGAGAGAACCTGAACATAACCAATAAATGGCCTTGAACTGTAGCTGAAATGAAAGTCAAGACTGTTTCTGCTCAAAAAAGAAACCCAAGCTGTTTAAAATGGATTAGGCATAAAGAGTAGAAGTTGTTATCATCCTTCAGTCTAACAGCACTCCTTTTGTAGCAATAAGTAAAATTGTTTCTTGAACAACAAGGTAAAGTTTGTTGAAAAACATGATGCCTACTTCCTGCATATGTGCATCTAATCTGTGCATCCCAACAGTGCTATAAGCCATGTGAGCCACAAGTGTTGCCTCGTGCTTAAAGGGGAAAATTGTGCCTGATGAAGAATTTTGTGTTGCTGCAGTAAGTCAATAGAATTTTATTCTCTCAGTCGTGGTGGAAATGCTCAGTTGAGGAGAGGATAATGATCCTCTTCCTCCAGTGTGCAATGAATACCCTTCCAGTGCTTTTAGTCATGTGTGCAGAGTGCTTTGCAGATATTTCCCTTAACATGAAAATATTAATTACTTGGAAGGTGCAGAGCTGTAGTTTGCCTCAGAAGATTTGAACTATTTTATCTTTGAAGACTCTAAATATGTCTGTTGTTGATTTTGGATCTGTTTTGGCAGTACACAAAGAAAACAGTGTTATTTTATGGGGAGAGTACCTGATGTATGCAGTTATGGCCATGACAGCGGCTTTTCCATGTATGGCTCCAATTTCTATGATGGCCTAGAGACCCTCAGCAATGATATGTGGCTTTCAGTGATGCAAGCTATTAGTATAATTAGTAGAACACTTCCCTTCTCCAAATTATCCTGCTTATTATATCACTGAAAGCAAAATTGTAAAGTTCTTGCAATTAAAATAAAACTTTATCTTTGACTGAATATGCTGGGTGATATTTTTGAACATGTTAAGTTGGGAAATAGGAATTTCTTTTGCAAAGTTAAATGCAATCCTAAAGAGGCATGCAGTGAAATTGTACCAAGCTCATTTCTAATTCCTAGTGAGTAGGTGTCCAGATCATACCAATCACTGGCTCCAGTTGTTGCTGGTAGACAGCAGCAGGCAGTAGAGAAGCAAAAGGATAAACAGACTTGAAGAGTGAGATGATTTCTACTGCTCATATATTGGAAAAAAGAGAATGATAGAAAATGTAGGGAAAGAAGAGACACCAGGAAAAACCTGAAGTATCTCATTCTATGAAAGAGAAGGCTAAATGATGAAACACAGAAATAGAATTAAAAGAAGGATATAGTGGCAATATTTTATATATATATATATATATATCTCCTGTTAACAGGTAAAAAATTGTGGCAATTTTCTCATCCTTTTCTGCTTCATAAAGAAATGTGCCATTAATCTGGGTTTGGAATAAAAGTTAAAACATTTCAGAGCATGGTTGGCTTGTAAAATATTTGTCATGACTATTGCTTTGAGGAGCATGTTCACAGCTATTGGTGTTTTACATCTTTATAACTAAATACTAAAGCTGCTGTAAAGCTGAGTGGGAAATAACATAAAATTCTATAGGCTTCAAATGAAATTCTTTGCTAATTTCTCCCTTGGGATTTATAAATAATGTGTACACTAAATTTTTAGTAGACACTAGAGTGTAATATATGCTAATTCATTTTTTTCCTTCTTCTCTGGAGAGAACTCAGTCAGTTCAAATATAGATTTCAACTTCTGGTAGACTTTCCTGCTTGGAAAAAAATCCCACCTCCCATATTGAAGGGACCTTTGCATGCACACACATGTGAGTATGCATGAATCCCAGCACTAACAGTTTCATTCATCCTGCGTTTGGGAGAAAGAGTAAAAGCTAGGAAAAATAACTAAGTCTATTTATTAGTGACCTAAAGTTGTTGGGTGGGTTCTTTTTAGAATAGTAATCACACTAGATAATTTCAGAGGACAGGCCTCTAGTACAGCCTTTATCCTGATCATAAGAGCAGTTGTCTGAAGTACTTGTACCAGCAGTGGCCAAGTCTGGAGCAAATGCTTGCTACGGGTGTGTTCAAAGATAAATTTTCCAGTTTTCTATCTCATTACAAGGCTTCCTACAGCTCCTCCTCGTGGTAAAGCACTGGAAAACTAGGACAAGGAAGACGTTGAGGCAGCATCCTTTGTACTGGACCAGCACAGATTATCAAATATAGTACAAAACCCAAATGAAACAAACATCAAAGGATTCATGCTCTGTCAAATAATTAAGCTGAGTACAGATAAACGAGAGTGTTGTAGATTCTTACTCTCCTATAGAACAGTTTTCAGATTGCAAGGTGCGATGCAATCCGAGTAAGTAAATGAAGTAAGATCAGAAATGTTAGCAATCGGTCACATTTGAAGCATAAATTCTAATGATGCTTAACTCTAAATCCAGGGTTTAGTAGTCTTTGGTGACCTGGAACATAGCAGCATCAAAGTGTATTTGTAATATCATTCCTCTTATCCCTACTGAAAAACACAAGCTGTAATGCTTAAGCCACACTTCTTTAGTCATTAAAGATTCTTAACACAATTTAAGAAATATAACACATATCCATTGTTTTATAAATAAACACCATAGCTGTCTTCTTGGAGTAAGGCCATTAGGTGTACTCAAAGTTAATTATAAGGAATTAAATGTAAACTTGAGAGAGCCTACTAATTTTCTTTCTACCAGTCAACCTTAAAATTATTTTTAACACCCTTTACTTCACTGTTTATTTGAACAGTGTAAGTTTATAGCTAATACACTCTATATTCTAGGTAATTTACTTCAACCTAGCCCACTGTCTGAGACTGTTACCATGGGCCAATACTGCAGAAATGACACAAGTCCAACTTTACTTTTGCCTAGGGTGCAAGCTGATATAGATGGCTTTTGCAGAGCAGGAGCTGTCTGGATTGAACTGGAAAATTTCTGGAGCAGAAGAATTGTTAATGGCTTTCATGATATCAGTTGTTGCACTTGTAGTGAAATGGGTTCAGACTGAAAAAGGTTGCATTGAGATTACACATTAGGAAGAGAATTTTTTTACTATGAGGGTGTGAGGCGCTGGACCATGTCACTCTGAGAAGTTGTGGATGCTTCATCCCTGGAAGTATTCAAGGCCAGGTTGGAGGGGCTCTGAGCAACCTGGTGTAGTGGGAGGTGTCCTTGCCCATGGTTGGGGGGTTGGAACTGGATGATCTGCAAGGCCCCTCCCAACCTAACTATTCTATGACCCAACAATATATATGCCATGAGAATTCCTGCAGATTCTGAGGCAAAACTGAGGAAACTCTGGATTTGCTTAAGCCCAGAAGAGGTCTGCTGAAAAATTCACATGCTTGCCACGACTTGAGAGTTTTCATTTTCCCCGTGCACTGCTGATGCAGTTTGTAAACAAGAATGCTGCAAAGGCTGGTCACTGCTTTGCAAGCATTTATTACAAGCAAGAACACTTTCTTATTAAACTTTGGTTTAGTTTTCCCCTTGCTCCATCTTTTTCTGGTATTCTATATGGGATTTCATTCCTATACTCCTCTTGATGGAGTGTCTTCAGAAGTGACTGATTTTTTGTACCTACTGAGAGCAAATTAACAGGCATACATCTCTCCTCCACAGATAATTTGAGGAGTTAGGCTTCCTCTCAGTGTTCTTTGGCTAACATAAAGCACAGGAACTGATTTAAGTAATCTCAAAGTGTTACAGATACCTTTGTCATGTATCTGCTTGTAGTATCTTTTTAATTGTCCTTTTTGGTCAAGCATTCAAGTAAATGCAGTTTATTGATGAAGCTCTGCAAAAAAGTATTCATTTATCATATTGTGATCTGCAGATGTGTACTAAAAACAAACAATTTCGTAAGTCTCTGACGCACCTGTCAGCACATTTTATTGCTGTGCCCCAGCATGTATGGATTGCCACATCAATTCTAGCTTTTTGCACTGTTTGGATTTGCCAATGACCTCTACACAAGCTCTGAAATTTACAATTAACAATATTTGTTCTTTGGCTCAGACTTAGGCCAGTAATTATACCAACCTGGCCAGGGGCTGGGTTTTGCACAAGTTGCATTCTTTGCTGCTCCTTTTCCTGAGGCTGCTTCACTCTGGGCCTTCAATTACAGTCTGTAGAAATTGAGCCTACGATGGGAGGAGGAGAGCAGTTCTTGAAACAATAAAAAGGACATTAGAGCAACACTTAACATGGTGCAACAAGTCTGTCTTTTTTGGTGATAATATTATTTCCTGACAGTCCTGCCCCCTTTTCTTTCAGATAAAGTCCAAGCCCTTGTAAAGTTCAAGTAGGTGTTTCACTAAGACATTTTTCTTTTCTTTTTAGGTGGATCTGGAAGCTGTCTTCTCCTTGCTCCAAGTAAAAATGGCAGGACTAGTTTCACAGGCTGACAACTGCCTGATCACTGTTTGCTGGATCCGTCCAGTTGTTCTTGGGTATTTTGAACACGATCCCAACATCCTCTCGATCTCTTTGAATCCCAGACCTCTGTCATCTGCAAGAGTTCATAATAATTATCCAGTTGTCTTGTGTTTATCCAAATGTCTATGTACAAGTACTCTGGTGTCAGCAATTCTGTGATGCTTATCCTCTTATAAAACTAAACCCTTTTAAAACCGCTGAAGTATGAGAAACATTATTTACCACCCAGCCTAAGAGAGTACTTTCAAAAGGGCTTTGAAATGCTGTCTGAACTGAAATCTTTTATTCCAATGCACGTAGGCAACTGGATGTCCAGTTGACAAAGTTATTGTATGCACATTGTAGACAGACAGGTATCCAGATAGTTCAGCTTGACTGGTCCTCTCAGTAATTACACTTGTAGTACCCAGTCTTTTATTAGATGCCTCTACTGATATGGTCATGATGGGCATTATAGGGAGAAGAAACATCAAAAATATTAGGTTTCCTAGCCACAATCTCATGAGTAAACAAAGAATGCTTCAGGAAACATGGTCTGTGAAAAGGAATAATTCTGAAAGGTGATACTACATTTTTCTTGGTAGACGTCATCTTAAGTACTGCTGATTGGCTGAAGTGCCCACTTCAGGAAGACAGTATCAGTGAAGTAATTAATCCTTCATGATTCCTTTGTGCCTTGAAGCTTTTGTTTCTTGTCTGACAAAAAGAAACATTCTATCTCTGTGTTGTAGTTTCACGTGAAATTTGTCACTTCTTAGAAATTTATTCTTAGCTGGAATTGTAGCTGCCTTGCTCTTTTGACACAATGATATTTGAACATCTTTGAACTGAGAACAGGGGTGCAGCACTTTATTGAATATGTTTTGTTTAAGTCTAGTTCAGATGTTCAGGCTACATGTGAATTTGCAATGGGATTAAAGCTCTGTGAGCTCTTTGGAGAGTGTCCCATAAATAAATGCTTTGGAGAAACACTAGGTGGACACCTGGATCTTCTGAAGCTGTGTGAATTTTATATTACAGGTTCTCATTTAGAATGGCATGCACTAGGCCTTCTTTTGTCTCTATTTCCATACCTTTGGTACTTACCCTACAAACCTGCATTCAGTACTATTGTAAACAGTATCAATTACTTGTTAGAGTTATGGAAATAATTGCAGTGCTAGTAGGTGCAGGAAAAACACCGACTTTACCAATTTTGGTGACCATCTCAGAGTAGCTGCTCATACGGAAAAGCCACTCTGTACAGCATAAGCCTCTGATCACCCTTATAAATAGACTTGTCACCACTGGTGATTTTTATCACTCTAAGGGACTTGATCTTGGCTGTGAAAATGCAGCACAGTCTTCTGTCTCACATGATGTCCTGGTAAAGCCAGGACTGATGGGGTGAGGTAGAAAATTGTCAGTCCATTAGTTTCTTTCCCCCAGTGAGTCCTCAGCTGAAACAGCTAGAGTACTACAAGGTAGTAGAGATGTGAGGGACTCAATTCTCAGTGCAAAACAAACATGAAAAGCCAGCCTTGTTAGATGATACACAAGAATCCTTTGCTGTTTGCAGAATCCTCTAAAAATGAACTCAAATTATCTAGCTATTTCTTTTTCATATGCATTAAAAAGAAGTCGTGTCTTAAAGTGTTTTCTATGAGCATCTCAGAAAAACTAGCAGGCCTAGGAACAACATATTCAATTATGAAAATAAATTCTGAGAGGCACACCTTAAATGCTTTGCATGTGCAAGCTACAAGAGCTTTATAGCTGCTTTTCAGGTACAATACTTTTTTCTTAGTTCTTAGATCTTTGATAGAATGTCATGGTGCAAGGTGAATGTGGTGAATTTGCTTCAGGAGTTTATTACATAAATATTTAATACAGGGCTAAATTGTTTAAATTTTGACAGAGTCATGTGGAATACATCCAGGTTTCAGAGCATTAGAGATTCTTTCAAGAAAAAATGCACACAAAGTACAAAATATTAAGCAAGTCAGACTTCATGAAAGATCGTTTTTCTTATTATTTATTTGCAGATGCTTAGAAGTGTTGGCAAATTTATTCACATAGGTGAAAGGAGAGACTAATTTATTCAAATCTTGCCCAGAATAGTTACTGTTGGAACAAAAAGATGCTCCATTTAAAGTAGCCCCACAACAAAACGGGTCTGACATTTAGACACAGATGAGAACAGAGTCATTCAGCAGTGTTCTTGCAATCCTGGGCTATTTTGATTGTGCTTGAATAGATTACATAGCTGTAGACCATTTTCTTAAACACTGAAGCCTTTGAGATGAGAGGGACTGTCAGTACTGTTGGAAAACCTCTCTGGTGACTTGAGTAGCCTTATCTCCAGAGGCAAAAATTATTTTGTTGCTTCTCTTCTAAAACACCACTAAATATAGTGGCATTTTAGGTAGCGCTTGCTAAGCTTTGGAAAGAACTGAACTTACCAAATAATTGTAGAAGAAACAGATTGTGAAAACCTGTGAAAAGAGGAATGGAGGCCTTTAGAGACAAATTGGTTTTGCTTTCTTCATCATCCATGAAATTGTGGAGAGTATAACTTTTTTAAAGGTGAGGTTTGTTCTACATGACTGTGTATCACTGAAGACATGATGAAACAGTGGTGTTCTGGTGTTCCAAGTTCTGGTGTTCCAAGTTTTCAAAAATGGAAAGTAACCTTTCTCTGGGTCCAAGCACCTACTGTAAAAACTGAAGTACAAGTATGTCAGTTCTCCAGTGAAAGTTTATAAGAACCGTCTTCCTCTATAGTGAAGAACAACATCAAGTTCTTCCTCATTTGTTTTTCTGTTATTTTTGAACAAAACCACTCAGTGTTAACAAAGATCAGTGTGCTTTCTCTGGCAAAAGCAGCCCATAACACTGTCATCTTTTTGTGCCTCTGTCTCTCCTCAGAAAGCTGATTATATCTGTAGATGACATATTGGGCAGTATTTGCATTACACCTATTTGAACCAATCTTCTGCTTACTGCCGCTGAAACCACTATCTCTGTGAAGATGTGAATGGAGAAGCTTCTGTAGCCTAGCTGAGCTGGATAAAAAGGGTCTAAAATGTCACCTGTAAAGATCTAAAAATAGAAAAAATTGTGAACATGTGTTGCTTAGTATTATGGTAAGGCTTAGGAACCTCATTCCTTGTTGTTCTGGGTGCTGTCCAGAAAAACCCACCACAAAACAATGAACAAAGAGCTTTCCTGCCACAAAGAGCTTACAATTTAAAAGACAACAGGGTGGAGAAAGACAGTGAGGCATAAAGAAATAAACAGCTGCCAGTGAATTCATAGGAGACTGGTACAGTTGTCATTGCTGGGTATTTAAAGGGAAGTGGATAAGAGCATGACTTCAAATCCTCCAGTGCCCTATTCTATCAAGAATAAATATATTTATGTGACATGCCAGAATTGATAACTCTATCTTGCAAGAGCTGATATAAATTCCCCTAAATAATGAAATCCATACAAACACTCTCTACGGTCTTTGCTATTTCTTCCATTTTTTAGGAAGGAAAAGAAAATGAACATATTTTCTGCTCCTTCCTCTACAAGTATTCTGACTCCTGGAACTTCAGCCTTACAGGAGTGACCTTTACTACTGGTGTTGTAGGACTGAGTATCTCAGCCCTTTGAATACTTTGAGATGTAGTTTCTTGACAGGGTCAGTGGTAGCCTTGTCCCCGGTGACTATAGAGCAGCAATGTTCAAGATCCTGAGTCGGGTGAAGTAGGCAAAGAATAAGGGAGAGACTCAACTTCCATAGAGAAGACTGGCTTATTCATGGGGCACTGGTGGGTGAGATCCTATAGAAGGCATCACTGAAGAGCAAAGGAGCTCAAGTTATTGCTCATAAGGAGCAGAATGTTGTCCATGACGTGAGAAAATGAGTGTATGTATCATGGCTTGGCAAAATAGGGAACATGTGGCTCAGTTACAAGGCAAAAAGAACCTATGTAAGAGGTAGAAACAGACTAAAGAAAGAGTATAGAGGCAGTCCATAATGGCATGGGTGGTAGTAGGGAAGCAAAAGTTCAGCTAGAGCTGAAACAGACAATAAACATCAAGGGCATGCTTACTGCTAGTTTAGCAGCAGAAAGAACAAATGATAGAAATGGCCCATGGCTGAAAGTGCTGGGTAAATTAGTGGCAGAAGATTTAAAAATGCCTCTGTCTTTATCAGCATTTCCCAAGCCTTGTGGGAAGAGACATGTTCAAAAAGGAGAGTGTTGGATGGC
Organism: Cettia cetti; assembly: GCA_013401135.1. Taxonomy (NCBI): domain Eukaryota; kingdom Metazoa; phylum Chordata; class Aves; order Passeriformes; family Sylviidae; genus Cettia; species Cettia cetti. The sequence goes on from VZUI01032915.1 coordinate 25,853, forward strand.
CAAGTGAGAGCTCACTTGACAAATATCAACCTGTAAAAATACATGGGACTAGATGTAACCTTGCTTCCATCTTTTGGAAATTATGGCTCAAGTCCCCCAGTCCTCACCACATGAAGGAGAAGAAGGTCACTGAGAGCAGACAGCGTGGATTTGTCAAGGGTGGTGTGCCTGACCAATCCCAATTCATGTCATAATGAAATGACTAGATCTATGAATGAGGAAGGAGCAATGGATGTTGCCAGCTTTGACTTCAGCAGGATGACAAAGTCTTGTACAGCTTTTTTCTGTCCAGGTCACAGTGTTACAGTGGTAGAAAAACTGAAAATTCTAATGGTTTCTGTTAATTCTTCAGTAATTTTTTGGGTGTTTCCAGTAGCATACCTTCTGCAAATGGCCTTTATACTGTCTCATATTCCAGTTATTCCTACCTCTAAAATTAACATCAGGAATTTATTTTTTTTCTCAAAATGTTCCATTTCAGGTATAATGATTTGAAGTAGCCTACTTTGCCCTGGCAAACAAGTCATCCCTCCTCACTCTTTGTGTCCCTTGCTATAGATATCTGTGGGGGGTTTTGGGGTTTTTTTTACCCCTGTTGCCTTCTTTCTGAGTTAAATGTCATTATTATATACTCTGGTTCCACTCGGTGTTGATTTGTGCAACACATGCTCTTCTGAGAACTGCTGTGTGGCTTAAGCAGTAATTAAACTCTTACCCCGTGAAGTTAATTTTTCCCTACACCAGTTTTTCCATTGGTGTCATACTGAGGTAGACACCTTGAGCTTATTGAATGCAAGTTTGTGTCAGCTGTATTGCCAAAAAGAACTATTAAAAAAGAAACTGCAGTTTATTAAAGCCCTCTCTGCAAAGAAGTACTGACCAAATGCTTTGGAGTATGTAACATTCATATCACAAAAAGATGTTTCTGTGTCCAAGTCAGCTTGGAGGGGAGTTTCAAGAGCACGAGTCTTAGAGGCTGGCCACAAAGGTCTCCCCAGTTTTTAACACAGTACTTCAAATACCTATAAGGGCTTAAACTTAGGTTTGTATTTATTAGTGTAATTCCTTGCATATTCAAGATTTGGTGCAATGGTAAATCTTCTTCCTTTTATCTACTTAATAAATGCATCTAAAAGTTTCTTTAAGTTCACAATTTTCCTTGATCTTAATTCACATAGAATAAAGGAACAAAGTATTCATGAATATCTTACTAAAGCTGATTATAAATTAAGATTAACTTACTTAAATTGTAGTGTGCTGTGGATCCTTATAATCATTTATGCATTATGTATTAGGATTGTTTTTTGAAGAAAACACTTCTCTTCTGATGGCCCTGCACTGTAAAGAAAACACAGTATTCATATAGTTCAGAAATGCCTCTTGAGATGCTTCACCTTTAAAGGGTTTTCACATTTCATTTTCAGTCTGAACTGTAGCAGCATCCACATTTATAAATGTCAGCATGAATTTGTCTCCTAAATTAATTTAATTATCTAAATATCAAAAGTAATTTCACACCTGCAACTCTTACCTAATTCGCAAAAGGCAACATAACTATCCTGGCCACAGTCTTCCAAACAAACTGTGGCTCTTGGCTCCAGGCACAAGTATTATGTACCCTAGAGTCTTAGTTTTCCTTTTCTTGTCTTAGCAGAATATGCTGGCTATGTGATAATGTTACTTTAATATCTCAAAATGTGTTTAAAAAGTACCCATAGCACAACATCTAAAGGAAAGACTACTTTGGCACCTCAAAGTATCCCATTTGAGTATCCCATTTGCAAAATTGGTAGCCAGATGGAATAAAAATTGCAGTATTTCTTTTTTTTGCTTCCTGAAAGACCAAATACAGAGATGTATCACATCACTGTCACAATGGATCATTTTAATTGTGGTGCTCAACAGTGACGAGCTACTGTTATGATTGCACTATAAAAGGCTTTTCTGATACCCTCCTATTTTTAACTTTCAGTGATACTTGAAGGAAATTCTAATTTTTTTTTTCAAATCAACATTATTAACAAAATGAAAGTGAAAAACAGGTCTTTACTATGTTGGCTTTGTCTAAAGATTTTGGGGGAGGGAACAAGGAAAGCACATGAACTGGATTTAATTAGATAAAAATGTTGCTTAAATAAGAATGAAACAGACATATTTTTCTGCCTTTGTTATCAACAAGCAATCACTGAGTTTTAAATAAGGGAGAGGCAATGCATCTTCCCAGTCTTGCCCAATGAACAAATGAGCATAAATTTGCCATCAATAGAATAACCTTGAGGTTAGCAGGAATGCCTTAGAAGGGCACTTGAACACATTAACTTATGGTATTCCATCTGGTCCTGCATTTCTTTGCTAAAGGAGATGAGAGTTATCCTCCTCCCATGTCAAAAAACAATGCTCCCCCCTCTTAATTTCCTTCCTTCCCTCCCTCCCTCCCTTCATATGTGCCCTGAAGGCTTTCTGCTGCTCTAGCTGGTGCAGTAAGAACTTCCCCTTCCTTTCTCAATCTATTGCAACCATTGTGCAAAGGAGTAAATCACAGCAGAAACTGACTACCTCTGAACTTATTGTGGGTGGTTCAACATTTTATTTAAGTAAAATTTGCAGGACTTTAAGTACTTTAAAAATCTTACTTCATGTAGGAAGGTCCTTGTGAGCAGACCAAAACCCTGTTTTTCCTGAAAGCTGTTTTTAGAATTATGAAAGTTAAGAAGATGCAAAAGACTTCATAGGAATCTGAGATGCAGTAAAGTGAGGCTGGATACATGAATAAGTAAGATCTATAGTGGGAGGAGATGCTAAAAAAGCTGTGGGACATGTGTTGCAAATAGATCAATATAAGGACAGTCCTATTTTCTCCTGAATTTTCCTAAAGTTTCCTGGAAAAAAATTGCTGTTGTCAACTGACTACCACTGTGGTAGAAAAATGCTGTTTCAAAAATCCATCTGTGTCTGTAGCTTGCTGATATCACAGATAACAACACAGCAATCTCCAAATTAGTCCCTTGAGCCACTCTTGTCTGCAGGCTGCATCTAGAGTACAGACGTTAGCTGTACAGAGATTCTGCACCATGTTTTCCGGCTGTCTTGGGTGGGTTTTGGCTCAGGTTTTTACAGACCAAAGTTTAAAATGTCCTTTCCTTATTTATTCACTCTCCTTTGACATTTTCTGTAAAATTGTTGAGGTTGTTCTCATGAGAGTAGTAATTGTTTCTTCCTGGAATGACAAGGAGATCTCCTTAACACACCAATGCAAAATGATGCTGTTCTTAAATGTGTTCTTAAACTTAAAAGTTCATCCACTTTTACATCAGGTACAGTTTGATGATGGAGCTGTGTCTGACAGGCACAAAGGAAGCAATAGGGTAAGGGATCCAGTCAGCTTTCTGAGTGGTGATGAGGCAAAACACCGCTCAGATGGTTTGTATTTTATTTTAACCAGTACTTCTCCAGACACTTAAGCTCACTTTTACCAATCAGTAACACAGCATTACCAAGACTGAAGGAGCTCTGTGTTATAAGAGGGGTCACAGACATTTCCCTGTTTCCTTTTTGTTACTGACCATGGTTTTCTGTTGTGTCTGCCTGGAATCCCAGCATCCTGGCCTCTAATACACTCTTGTCCTCTTTGTAGGCCTGCTGATTCCTGGTGGCTCGTGTTCTACTCTACAGCCTGTACATGAGAAGGCAGGAGGGAGAAACAAGGAGTCAGTCTGATGTGTAGGAACCCAGTCAGTGAAAGTTTGGAAGTAAATCCCACAGAATCACTGAATGTTCAAGGTTGGAAGGGACGCCACCCACAGAAAGAATCAGGAGGAGCAAAAGATGTAAGTATTCATCTCCCTGTCTTGTTTTCTAAGATTTGAAACTCTTTCTGAGGGTTTTTGGTGAGTTTAAAGGCTGAAATATTTCCCAGAAAGTAAGCTCCTTGTGTTCATACCAGCTTCCTCCTGCTGTAGCTTTGACATGGTATATTGGTGTGTGCTTCACTCGCACATACCCAAGATCATTTGATCATTCCTGCAGTACATCAAGGCTGGTTAAAAAATGCATGAAATATGATGCTTGTTATGACACTTAGCTGAACTGTCCTTGGCAGCTTCTTCATGTGCTGTGTAATTTCTGTGTACCTCTGCAGAAAAAAAAGTAAAAGAGAGAGAAAGAGAGACTGGTTTTCTGCCATGATGTCTAGGAAGAAAAGTGTAATATGATTCAAGAGGAAAAACCTGTTGTTTGAAATAAAAGTATGGAGAGGTTGATACTGGACTCAAAAGTCATGATTGTGGTCTCACCGCCTCATTTTACACTGCGTCCAGTTGAATTGCACTTTACTGCTGCTGGTAGAAGTGCAATCAGGGCCAAGACTGTGCGAGCCAGAAGACTTCATAGTAGATTGTCCCATGGTTGCAATCAAATGATCCTTTAGCTTTCCAGAGTATTAATATTTTTGATCAATTTAAGGCCAAATTCTTTGGTTTCCCCAGCTCTTTGACTTGCCCTCCAGAAATATTATATAAATGTAGCTAAACAGAACAGCTTGTACTCAGCTTGTACTCAGCTCAGCAACTGAAACCTCTAATAACTGTATGAATACAGTTCTATGGACAAATCATAAAACAATATGTGCCCTTGCATCCTTTTTGAGAGAACAAGAAATGGAATATTTCAGATATATTTGTGCCTATCCTTAAGTCAACTGCAACATGTTTAAAGTACGGTAAACTTCAAATGCATGTTGTCTCCACAATCACTAGTTGGCAGTGAATGCCCTTAACAAAAGCATTGTGTACTTCAGCCACTAAAAGTCAAGTGTACTAATGTTTTGTAAACTGCAAGACTAATTTGAGAGGACATTGTTCTGAAAACAAACTTCAGAGGCTGAAAGAAATCTCCCACCTCTAATTGCAAAGACTGATGTTCATTAATAAGGGGGGACTTCAGTCAGTCTGTTGTGTATTTTGTAAAGATAAATCCACAGCCTTGTACAGGATCCAAAATTTGATAGTCCACAGTTATATTGGAACATTTTTCTACCAGCTGAATTCTAGGTGTTCTTTTTGAAGGAACCTAATTTAATAAGTTTTATCACAAGGTATTGTTTACATGGATAAAAAAATGTATAGTTATATTTTGAGGGGAACTCTCAAAACCTGTTATGTTAGTATATGTTGTTGTATATATTGTTGTTTAACCATTTGTATTTCTACTTAATATTTACTTAGAAAAGAAGAAAACAGGAATAAATTATACTTTCTATTCTTTGGTTTAGATGTTCAGTGCATTGTTTCTGATCTAGATGTAGTCATACTCTTAAAAAACAATGTACACTTGTTTAGATGTGCTTCTTTTTGTCTTGAAGTCCATGGATGATAGTAGTATTAGCAACTGTGTTTGACAGTCCTTAGGAGGGATCTGGAAATTCATTGCACAAGCTTGGAAATCTATAGTTTACAGTATATGTATTACCCAGTACACCACAAATGTGGTATAATTGCTTTTCCTGAGCAGTGTACTTTTGCGTTGGCTTTTTGCTGTTAGTGGTAAGTTGCATGATCAGACTCAATTCCTTCCTGAAAGAATGAATTCAAATTAAAACAAAATAGGAAAATTAGGGGGGTTGTTTCTTTATAGTTTAAGGGAGCTCCATTCCAGTAGAATCTGGCGGGAGATGCTTTCTGGTTTGTGTCCAAGGTTTTGCTCATCAATAAGGGCTTTAGTGCGTACCTGTGATACAAAGTCAGCAAGCAGACCTAAAACTGGATATGAATGCCATGCATCCACAGTGCCCTCCACATCAGTCTTCCATCAGTCCCAAAAGCTGTTTGTTGTGTTATTGTAGATGATTGTATTTGGCATGAAGGAGGTCTTTAGGATGAGTTGCATACACCTTAAGGCTGTCTGGATACTTGTACCATAGAAGAGCTGCTAATCCAATGCTCACAATGTGTTTTTCGTGAAGGCTTAGGGCAGATACAAAAAGAACAAAAAAACCCTGCTGTGTTCCTGCACCACCAAAACAGACCTACACAAATTAATAGGATACAAGCCCTTACCGATCTCTACAATAGTCAAAGACTGAAGAGGTATGTGTCAAGAGGGACGCCCAACACCATCTGTCATGCAGAGATGTCTCATACAACTTCTATTCAGTCATGGCAGACACTAGAAGGAGGCATGAAGTCTCTTTTGGGGTTGTTTGGTGTTTTATAAATGCTTTACTCTTCCCTAAGAGTAATGAAGAGTATTCCCAGACCAATTGTTTTCTAGTTTTTAGTAAAAGAACTTTGCTAAAAAGATTTCCTTCCCAATGCTTCCATTAACATTTGATAGGATATCTTAGGATACTATTCACATATCTAAAGAAATGGAAAAATGGCAATAAAACCTTCATATTTTCATACATATTTTCATATGTACAGTATACATTCTTAGTGTGCTTGGTCACTTGAGAGTAGAGAAGCTACAAATATGATGTCCTGACTTGCACAGCACAGTGCCAACTCATATTTAGAAAATGTTCATGACACATATAGTTACCCAAAAGACTGGAACAGAGAAAGGAAGACAAAGGAAGAGTGATGATTTTCATTTAGCTTGTTCAGGATTTACTTCTGCAACAGAAACGTGTCAAAACAGTGCATTAAATCCATGAAAATTAAATGGCATATTATAAATTTGAGAGATCTGAAACATTTTTGATGAGCTTGCCTAGCCATAAAAAATCCCATCCTGGATTTCTAATCTTAAATCAAGGAGGCCATTTTGTGAAAATGAGAAAGGATTCCTAATTTGCAGCTGTAAGTACTTCAACATGCTCCTGATACTTCCCCGAGATCACAGTCACAACAGACACTTGCTGCTGGTTTTCAAAAAGCTAAAAAGCAGATTTGTTCCCTGCTGTGACATGCCTAGGCAGATGAAAAGAAAATAAATGGAGGTCAACATGAAGCAAGTTTTACGTATTGGATGTGTGCTGTACGTTTCTTTATGTAATTATTGAATGTGCCTTCTAGTGGCACCAGTCAACAGCAGTATACTCAGATGGTGTCCATCTCCATACAGCCTTGAGGCTCTGTGGCCAAGACTATTCCTACTGCCAGCAGTGTGTTGGTAGCAGACAGTGACTGGCCGTGCCCTGTTTCTCAAGGCAGATGTTAAGCAATACCAGTACCAAGATCAACACTTAGAAGCCTTGCTAGTAACTGACTACCCTTTGAGCTCTTTGAGGCTGGCAGTCCAACTAGTTTTCCATGCACATAAGCTATACCTTTCCAGATAGGATGAAAAGATTCTCTGGGAGACTGTCAAGAACCTTACTAAAGGCAAGGTAAACGGCATCCATTTTCATACCCTTATTTACTGAATGAGGAATCTCATCACCTTTGATGAGATTCATTTGTCCAAAAATGATGTTCAGGAAGATTTTCTGCATTTTCTTCACAGGAACTGAGACAAGACTGTCCAGCCTGTAGCTTCCCAAATCTTTCTTTATCAAAGGGGAGTAACATCTGCCAAAACAGCCTCCTGCCATGCCTACCCAGCTTAATGCCCATTGGAAAAGACTGCTGTGTATGTTTTGAGTTTGCCCTGGGAAGTCAGCTATTCTTCTGTTCTGTGTCTTGTTAAAACACATATGAGATACTATTGAAATCAATAACACTGTTCACCTGTTTAAAAATGGACAGGATATTAAATATGTGTTCAGTTGAGGTGCTGAAGCACTCCCATATTAAATGGCTACACAACAGGTATTAGCTAGAAGATATCATATTCAAAAATTTTGTATCTCATTTTCAGAAAACAAATCAGAAAAACAAACTGAATTTTTGCCATTTTTTTGGGGAAAATTGATCTTTGGAGCCTGGCTTTGTTCCTTAGATCTCTATCTAGTCAAAGCTGGGAATACTTAATTTCTGAAAGACATAGCAGAAGGAAAATTTGTTTTAGGCAGTTTCAGGCAATCCACCAAGCTTTCCCTAAATGCATTATTTGTGTCAGTGGAAGCCAGGCCTTCCTGAAATCATGCAGCCAATTTTTCTCAACAAGAAATTTCAGTGGGAATAGTATAAAGTTTTATCTAATTCCAGATTTAATGCATTCTTCTTCTAACTGCGGATGGTACTTCCTAAAGTTGCTAAATGCTTAAAGAGAAACTCTTTGTAGCTTCATGAATCTCCTGAATGTTCTTAAAAATATCAGCAATACTCCTTAGCCAAGAAGAATAGATTTATTTAATTTTATGAAATCTCATCTTTCCTTTTAAAACTTCAGAGAATCAAAAAAAAAAAAAAAAAAAAAAAAAAAAGAGGAAATGAAGGAGTTCCTAACTGATAAGGGAAGCAGGTGTACTATTAAGGATGAACACTGCATATTTTGCATGCGGTTTATTTAAGGTATATACAGCTATTGGTCTTTTCCCTGGGAGCTGTCTAATGCATGTGGAATAAAAATGCCATCAGGAATTTTTGTTTGTGTCTGGTTAGCTTTTTCCTTCTGCTTCTTATATTGATCACAGATTTCACACTTGGCTGCCTTTTAACTTCAAAGGCAACGTTCCCTGAACCATATGTAAGGTATCACTGTTTTGGAGGCTTGCCATTTGCAAAATTGTTTCCATCTTTTCTGGATTTGGTTAAAAATGGTTTGGCAATGAGCATTTGATTTATGTACTTATCCCATTTATTTCAGCTTAGTAGGTCTGTCTCCTCTTTTTATCACCCTTCTTGTGTATTGCACAAGTTTCTGTTGCAATCCCCTGTGCTGTGATAGAGGCTGGCCATGTGCTGCCGAGAGGTCTTTCACAGTCTTACAGCCTCCTGATCCTGTTGCATGAGAAGTCATATTTGGGGACTTAACTGCAAAACAACATAGCTTAAATGCATAATATTCAATATATGGGCTGAAGATGCAGAGTTTTATAGGGTCAAACCTGCCAGAAATGGTAGCTTTCATCCAAACCCATAACTATTTGAAGTTTATCTGATTATCTGGAATGCTGTCATGGATGACAACAAATTGTATCAACTATACTGAAGTCACTGTTCCACATTGTGATTATTTTCAAATTTAAAGTAGGAAAACAATTTTCTACATAAGCATGCTGTATTTCTTTACTATTACTATCATTTAGAAAGCACAGTTCTTGATAAGTCTTGCAAAAAGTTGGTTCTCCTTGAAAATTTTATCTATTTCCTCAATATTATTGCTTTGACCAATTAGAGTACAAAAACCTTGCTCCCAAATATTTTCTTTCAGCTTTTATATTTTTATTTTCAGTTCTCTTGAGATATCTGTAATAGAATAGGAATAGTCTTGCGAGGTAGATGATTCTTGTAAAAAAAGGCAATGTTCTGTGAGAAAATTTTAACAAAGGAAAATTATATTTTAAATTTCTGTCTATTTTTGTCTTGCTGTATTATTTATACTTCTTCAGTAATATTTTGTGGCTCTCTAATATCTAGTTACCACTTAACTTTTACCTGCATACCCCTCTTTCTTTCAAAGATATTTGTAAGAGTGGGAGCCATTTTCCTACATCATATTACAGAAGATTGAGGTGATTTTTGCCACCAAAAAAAATCGAATTTTTTGTTAAAATTTATGAGAAAATTTCCAGTGATGCAGTTGTTTCCCTGCAGGAAATACCAATTATGTGGCTCCAAACATTTCATTAGGTAGAGACTGGGTTTATCTACAGTGTTTTTAGTGTTGCCCAAGTGTCCCGGGCATGGGAACAAAGCAGAAAGGCTCATGTGGAAGTCTACATGAATGGCAGACTGTGTAGAACTCCCAAAGACCATTCAGTGGCACAGAATTTGTGTCCTCCCTACATGCATTTGCAGGAATCTGTGCGGTGATAATCCAAGCAAGAGGCCCCTCCAGCAGCAGATGGAGCTCTACGTTGCACTTTTTGTGTGCATGGCTCAAAGCGGGTGTATGTCGACATCAGCAAGTCATTGCAGGCACATGCTGAAGTGATTGGGAGCTTGGTTTTTGACCCACAAACATGTATGTAAATACAGATGACACTTTCGCAAATCAGGAAGATATTTGTGGGGCCCTGATGAAGAAATTGTCTCTAGAAGAACGCTTAGAGGAAATGATGCTAGAAATTTGGTTGAAAGAAGAAACAGAGAGGAGTAATGAAATTGGTGAGATGTAACAAACAGAACGGAGAGAAGTACTAACATTTGTATCTGTATCTCAACACAGTTGCCCTGTAATAGCTTGGTAAGCAAGGAGCTGCATAATTCTGTGGCACTGTGGGAAGATTTAAATGCTTCTCTCTCTGCACTGTTTGTATTCCTCTTCTTCAGAGGATTTGTATATTTTCCTTCCCATAAAGTAGTGCCACATTGAGTGAACATTTCTGCCATCCAAACCCACCAGCAGATGAAACAGTTGTCTGGCATTCCTTTATTACTCCAAAGAGTAGCTGCTGTCAAACACACACAACCCATCCCAAACATCTCTTTGCTGTTCAGAAATAATTTCCAGAAGTATTTCCCATATTCCTTTATTTTCTGGATCATCTGGAAACTTTGTTGTCAGTATCTAAAGTAGCTTTCAATGAAGAAGTTCTTCTTTTGTTTTGGTTTGCTTGTTTTAATTTCAGTTCTCATTCTCCCTCCAAACCTTTCTTCCTGCAGGACACAGTAAGATGCATTTTACAGCAAAGAAAAAACCCAGTATGATAGAGCCTCATTACACGTCATAAGCTGTGGCAATATGATTTTCTTCATGTTTGTGTGTATAGAAAACACACAAAAAAAAAGCAGATAAAAAAGAAAGTTTTGATATTAAGGATGCAAATCCCATTCTGAGAGGGGTGAATCTGTGCAGGTCCTCAGAAGTTAGTGGAGATTCACTGTCCGTTTACTTTTGAATGAAGTCTGTTCCCTCTAGCTGTGGGTGTTACAGACTGATCTATTTCATTGCCTTTGCTATGTTATCAAGTTGTCTTCTTGATAATAATGTGGTTTTTAAAGAGCTAATTGATATTACTGTAATAGACCCACAATTTAATTAGGGATACTATAATTGCTTCAAGAAGGATACTAGTTCATGTAATTAAAACATAAACTTAGGAACTATTGTACTTATAATATTCAAATTTCAAGGTTATATGTTTTTTAATTCCATTTGAACAGTATTTTGTTGTTTTGTTTTTTTTTCTTAAATACACTACTTCTTTTTCTGCAAAATCCATGGTTCTGTCTTCTTGCTCCTCTTCTCTTTTCCTCAAAGTATTTTTGGTTTTATACTGAGGCCTCCTTGAGTGGACCATGAGATGAAGGCTGATATTGTTGTTCTTCCACGCCTTAGTATCTTTAAAAGACAGAATGGTTTTGATATTACAGGCAATCAGAAACCTTACATTTGATTTCGAGGTCTTGATTGCAAAAATGTGTTGACTAATATATCTTGGAAGTTTGGTATGGATGAAGAACTCGTGCTTAACATGCATTTAATTGCCCAAAGTGAGCTCTTGGGATCTGTCTTTCACCCGTGTCTTGTGAGTCCGCCAGATAAAGATCTCTGTCTCTGCTTCCTGGTTGTGACTTCCCCTGTTAACATACAAGGTATTCCCTGATCTAATTGCAGAGCAGATAGCTCTTAAAATAGCTTTGAGTAGTGTGCAGAAGGAATAATTTACTGCAGTCACTTACTGTAGAGTGTGTCAAGGGAGAGGGGAAACATCTTTTCTTTAATTTTGCATTGACATCCATGGTGGCTGCACTAAGGAACCACAGCCCACTGTAGACTCCCCATCCATATCTAACTGCAGTCCTTTTGGGCATAACAATGGATTATAACAGAGCTGCTCAGCAGGCTCGACTGTCTGATTAAAATGTTACTGCTGTTGTCTGTGTTACAACATAAATTGGGGAACTCCCCCCTGGCCAGAGTGCCAGGAGCCTTTGCAAATTGTGCTTGACAACTGGCCCGTTGGAATCGTTCAGCCCGAATAATCAGAAATGCCAACTTCTGTGCAACTTTGGAGTGCTTCCTAACTGACCTATTTTGGTTGGACGGAATATAGAATCAGTAGCTCTGCTCTGCATGTACTGCAATATAGTTTGTTTGTAACAAAAATGTGCAAAGCCTTTTCCGTCTTTCTTTCTTTTTTTTTTTTTTATTTTTTTTTTTTATTAAGGGGGCACAGGATGAGCTTTGGTTTTCACTTGTTAGGAACAATGCAAATCAGACACAGCCAGAATTTCAATGTACTGGAACAATGCAACTTACACCCAAATCTATTCTTGGCTTCAGCACTTGTGACAAGACATGGGGACTAAAACTCACTGCCTCAATATCACCACACATAAAATGAAACTTTCTTCAAACTGTACTTTCAATAAGATGGTAGAACTAAAGTAATTAAGTATTCATTTCCTTATTGTTGGAATGCTTCATGGTTTAGTGCATTTGGGAGTTTGGGGAAAAGGTCTTATTTTTCAAATAAAAATGTAAGAAAAACAGAAGACTAAAAGAGTTTTGGATGTCAGATGGCCTATGACTAATTAGTACTTTGATGTTGCTCAACCAGCATTACCCAACATAATTAGTGTTATCTTTACTAATACCTTTACTAATAGTTTCAGATCAGAGGAAAAAAAAAGAGAAAGAAAAAGAAAAAGAGAAAGAAAAAGAAAAAGAGAAAGAAAAAGAAGAAGAAAAAGAGAAAGAAAAAGAAAAAAGAAAAAGAGAAAAAAAAGAAAAAGAAAAAGAAAAAGAAAAAGAAAAAGAAAAAGAAAAAGAAAAAGAAAAAGAAAAAGAAAAAG
>VZUI01032919.1:0-17500 GCA_013401135.1 Cettia cetti
TAACAGTTCTGTAAACATTACTTTGTTTACATGAAATTTCTGACTCCAAGGCTGAAGGCTGGAAAACAAGGCGACAAGTCCTTAAATCTTTGAACAATGAAGGGGAGAGAGAAGAAGAAAACAAACCAAAACCAATGCCAGTGATACAGTTGTATCCTGTTCCTAGTGGTTAAGGGAAAAATTGTCTAACCTACAAGAGTGTCCTGTGACAAAGAAGAGATAATGGCTTTGCATTAAAACTAACCTGAAAGAGTAGGTTTAGATGAGATAAGAGGAGGAAATTCTTTACTGTGAGGATGTTGAGGCACTGGAACAGGTTGACCAGAGAAGTTGTGGATACCTCATCCCTGGACTGTTCAAGGCCAGGTTGGATGAGGCTTTGAGCAACTGAGTATAGTGGAAAGTGTCCCTGCTTATGTCAGTGGAGTTGGAACTAGAGGTTCTTTCCAACCCAAGGCATTTTATGGTTAGCTGGCAGGGCACACTTCTATGGTTGATTCAGGATATCTGCCATTTTCAAGAAGCCCAATCCTTCTGCTCCAACCCTCAATGCAGCATAGGAAACGGAATGGGAGCTTAGCTGAGATGAAATAGAGACTAGCAGCAGTTTTATCAAGCAAGACACTGCTGCACTGGAACAAGTAAATGATATGTGTAGATTGATAGACTGGTGAATTGGCTGGATTAGATGACGCCAAGGTCATGTACCCTGGATGCAAAGGAGCTCTGGATTTTCACCCTGTCAGGGTTCTCTGATGATGGACTAGCTTCCTTCATGCCCTTGCTCTCACATTTTCAGTACTGAGTCAGTGAAATGAGTGTCACAAAGTGGTCTTTTCTCTGTAGCGTGTTATGACAGGATATGTCACAGCAAAGGTCATCAAGCCTGGAGATCATCCATGAAGTCTATTTCTACAATTTCTCCCAATAATAGTGACTCCTGAGTAGATCAGTCCAAGAGAGGCTGTGACAATACTTGAGATCAATTTCTCAGAACAGACTTGCCCCATCATTAGCAGTAAGACAGGAAACCCTTCAACACATGTGTTCCTTCCTGCCTACTGTGTTTGGGACTACCTGGACCTTCATACCAGTGACGAGACTCTGATCAGCCTCTCAGACTCCAAGACAAAACATGAAGCTCATGCTGCCTTCTGGATGGTGTTACAGGAGTGAAATGCATGAAATGCAGATGGGTCTGACAGATCGTTAGTGTTATTTATTCACAAGGGTAGGGGATTAAATGTACTGCTTGGAGCAGGCCATGCCAACTTAGTTGTACTAGATATTGGCTGTCATGTAAAAGGGTAAGTGATAATTATGTGTCTGGGCTGTCTGTGGAAGAACTGATCAAAAGGTTTCATGCATTTGCAGTTCAGCCTATAATGCTAACATCCCAATCACATGTTGAAGGTGTGCAGCCTTGCTTGTGTGACACTGGTTACGTGAAGCTCCATGTGTGCAGCCTAACACTGGTCTCTCAGTGCACAACCAGAAAGCAGAGTGCCACAGTGTTAGAGAACCTCTGATCTTTGATCTTGACTGCACAGCAACTCCACTGCTCCATGTGACCTGCAACACGTGCTGATGGTTGGTTTTTATTCTTCCTGGCTCCACCCTTGTCAAGGTGAACGAACAAAAGAGCCCCAGCATGCTTTGCTGTTTTCCTTCTTTCTGGTTATTTCTTTGCCAAGGCAGAAGTAACAGTTTGGAGTGATGAAGCTGGATCCCTTTCCTTTTTCTGCTTTCATGTCTTGCTTCTCAAGCATCTTGCATTAAAGATGGCACTAGCATCAGCTACACATATTCCTCTAAACAGTCACGGCGGAATGCAGCTGCTGGTCTGGTGGCTCTTCCACCCACCAGCATTAGCCAAAAGCTGGGGGTTTGCCCCCCCTTTCACAGAAGGGCTCACATAACATTAGGAGACATTCTTTCCTAAATGCTTCTCATTTTTAAGTTTCTTTCTCTCACTGAGCACAGCAGAACCGTTAATTCCAAGCATTCAAAATAGTCATTAATCTTTGCAGACAATTTTAAAGTTTATAAAATCTTGCATTTAAGAGATTCATTCAGAGATGAGCTACAAATTCAGCACCTAAAATGAGAAATCTTGGATTATCCCTTACTTTGATATTACCTAGATTATCTTGAGAGGCATTTGGCTTGAAAGGTAATGAAACAAATAGAGAACTACTCTGAAAACATATTTTCAAACCTGAGCTTGCAAGTTAAAAGGTACTTATAGATTCTTTTTCATTGGTTTCTTAAAGTTTGGCATGCCTGAAATTAGGATGAGCTACATTTGGATTGGTTTTGACTGGTTCTTACTGCTGAGGTAATTTTATGAAAAAAACAGCGTACCCATATAGGTATACTTACCCTCCAGCTACAAGGCCAGGAAACAGGCATTTGAATTCTCTTTCTTTAGCCTTCCAGTACTAACAATATTATGCAAGAAGTATAAGGACTGCCAGATATTGTGGTTGTGATTGCTGGGGTATTTTAGGGGGAAATCCTATTTTCAGTTGTAATTTTTATTATATATCCCTCCAAATAAATACTGGGCCGAAATCATGTTGAATCAATTTTGGAAAATTTCTGATGTCATTGTTAACCTATAGCTACTACCAAGGTTAGAAAATGTATGTAGATTTGCATAGTGTATATGTTTGTGTGTATTTTCTTTTTTGAAGTTCTGCTATCGCTTGGTTTTGAACTGCTTTAGGATTTTCACAGAGGAAGGTGTCTCTGTGTTAGGAATGTGCTTTTTCCTGTTATTATAGGAACTGGGGTTAATGGCTGTGGATGAAGGGAGGGAAGCTGAAACAGTTTTTGAATCAGGGCCTGACCAAGCAAGGAAACTGGAGCTGTGAGTCAGATGGGAGGAGACTGGGGCTGGCTGGACTCATAAGCTGTGCTAGGAACCATCGGAGAGGGAAGGTGATCTCACAGGGCATGTTAGGCTGTGTGGTACATGTCCATCATCAGAGCTGGGAAGGGTTTGGGGTGATAGTGCCATGGGCCCAAGCAGTCCAGAGCTGCTTTATGGCAGAGTTACCTTCTTCTGCCATACACCTTGGGATGGTTTTCTACCAAAACGCTACAATATTTCCTGTTTTCTTCATCAAGCCCTTGCCTCATTCACTGAACAGAGTGGATGCTATTCATCTGCTTCATTCTCATTATTCACTGTAATGGTCCTACATCCTATTTACTGCTCACTATTCAAACCCTGTTCCAAAGATAGAATAATTAATTTCCTCATGGGCTGTTCCTCATGGGCACTCATCATTACAGTACTTCATAAATAGTAATTCATTCATTTTCACAACACTCATGCAAGAGGTAGGTTGGTGTAATTCCCGTTTTTCAAAAGGGGAACTGAGGCAACAAGACTTTAAATAAGGCCACGATTGACGCTAATTCTAGAGGGCCAAGCTAAGTCACCACAGAGTGGGTTGTCAGAGAGCTCAGCATTGTATCATTGTATATCGTTCGTGCACAGCTCAGATGGAATCACAAGTGGCACCTGGGAAGGGAGACTGCCAGAGTGCCGAGTCAAATGCTCTCCAAACATGGAAAGTAGCCATAAATTAACAGGTCTTGGTGTTGCCACTGCATTGCAGGTGAGGAAAGGCAAGGACAGGCCTCTCTGGGTAGGACAACATTCAAATATATTATCTGGGAAGTCCTCCCTCCTCTTCCTGCATGCTTATTCTTAATTCTCCAGCCTTGCAATAAATCATATGTTCATCTTTCTCTGCTGCTTTTCCTAATTGATTGTCAGATAAGTCCATCCATGGCATACTGCAGAAAAACAAAAAAGGGGAGGACAAGCTAGGGCTGCATATATAATTTTAATTGTTCCTACACTTCAAAAGATTTATTGTGTGATACTTCTCTACCCACAGGACACTGAAATGCTGAAATTTCAGCAGTTCATATGTTTGCCTGCCCTTTAAAAGTTTCTCATGTACTGTTCTATAGCTTTCTCCAAAAAGCAGTTTGGAAACCCCTCAGAAGTGCCATCATGGGGGTTAGCTGCAGGACTGAAATCTCCAGACTCTACTGGGCTGACCTCAGCCACTCAAGGTAGCAGATGTCTTATGCTATCCTGCCTGCATAGCAGTGCTAAAGAGGAGTGAGCTATTCACTTAAGGGGTGATTTCTTGGGTGCATGAGAGATAACCCCAGATTACTGGGGTCGATCCCAGCTCCTGGATACAAGCATCCAGTGGCCCATTCTGTTCACTTTCCAACCCTCCAGCCTTGATCCCAGTATCTCCTCCCTTCACCACCAGGCTTTTCTCACTGGATTTCTCACTTGCAGCTTCTTACTTTTTAGCCACCTCAGGTCCAGTCCCATCCAATTGCTTCTCATCCTGTTTTCAATCTTCTACCATCCCATAAGGCAGTAAGTCAGCAAGCTTCTCCCCTAGACCCCTTTCTTGAGCTCCCTTTCCTTCTACACGTTTCTTGCCAAGCTAGGATGACAATCCTCCTTCCTCTCTCCCAAATCATTGACATCTAATGCCAGATTTCTGCCCCCACTTCCCTGCAGTCCTGCATCCCTTGCCTGAACACATATGACCACAGAATCTAGGAGCAGTGATAAGAGGACATGCTTTGCTCAGAGCCTGCAGCTTGGGAGCTGGAGTGTGCTTGGTACAGAGAGAGACTGTGGAGGACATTGCTGCCATATTCCTGAGAATGTCTACTGAACTTGAGCAAAGGCTAAGCATTTAGCCAAAGTTAGTCTGTTTTCACATTCTTGATACCAGGAAGATCCTCTTCTATGCCAAATATAATGTCCATGCTCCAAGGGATGGGTATATTAGAGTTAATTGATTGAATGGTTGCAAGGACATTTTTTTTTTTTTGATGTGGGCAAAATAATATAATTTCTATAATCTTGTTCTTGGAAATTGCTGAGCTGTTTTTCACTAAAATTTTAGAACAACAAATAAATCAAAGTGAGGCATTCATCCAGCAAGGGGAATTTTAGTCGAACACTGCAAAGTCTGGCACAGTTATTTGCAACTGAAAAAAAGGGTTTTATAATGGGAAGTGTCAAGCATTAAGTATAGGTGGCACTTCCAACTCCACCTATAATATAGATTGGATTAGATGCCTGGTTCTAGTCCTAGGGCATTCTAGATTAAACCAGCAGTGGACTAGGAAGAAGTTCTTATTTTCCTCAGGCAAATACATTTGCATGGTATTTTTTTTTTGTCCTTAAAAGAAAGAAGGGAAAAAAGTGTCATGTCATTTATCTAGAAGATTTATTTATTTACTTATATTGGCAAGGAATGCATAATTTGCAGACAATATGGAATGAATGATTATGGCAACCAATTTTATGAGAGTCTTATAAAAAGAGAGGCTTAAAAATAAAATGTTAACAATTATAGTTTAAAAATGAGTCAGCTACAGAGAAAATAAGACAAAGGCAAAAAAGAAAAAAGAAAAAGCTTTCAGAGCAAAATGTTTTATTTCCATTTATTTCCAATGCTTTGCAGATGTGTGTGGGGCAAGTAGGAGGCTAATATATCTCACTTTAGCAGTACTAATTGTTTGCATTATCACAATAATCAAATGCAACCATATTAATCTCTGTGGTTATTAACTTGATTTTTACACATTAAGATTTAGATTTAATCCCCTGGGACCATCTATTAATGCTTTTAAAGTTGAAGGGTTTCAACAGTTTTAAGTTTTTTTTCCCCTCTTTTAGCTGCAGGCAGTAAAATTTGAACGTGTGTGGAGTTTTGTATTTTGCATTCCTGTGGGATTTTCAGAGACACTGCTGTCAAGGACCATGAATCATGTTAATACATAGCAACCTCTACAGCTATTAAAATGTCTGCAATAATGTGATTATTTTAAAACGGAAAAACTAATATCATATGTATTACTTAAAGATCAATCTTTTTTTTTTTTTTTAAAGTCAATGGAAAGGGCTGCTTCTGGGAAGGGGGAATGGAAATGTTAGTGGGAGTCACTAAAATGTGAAATGTTTAATCCACTGAGAAAAGAAACTTCAGTTCCTTTTACAAAGCACATCCTTACTGAGCTTATAGGCAATGAAGTGTAAAAATGGCCAAAAAAATCAAGATCAATAAGCATGAAAAGCCATTTTATTTTTTGTTTAGCCAAACCATAGTTACACCTACCGGGAACAGCATTTGGTTTCATGCTCTCATGATCACTGAGTGATGACACCCAAGCAGAAAACTGGGCATGGAGGTGTTTTTATGAGATGTCAACATGGAACATAGTGCTAAGATTTAATGGTGACACGAACTGGTTAAAAATGCAGTTTTCAGGGTGGATATGTCAGATACATCATTTACAACTTACATAAACAAGAAAATATAGTAGATTGACCCCATGAAATCAAGAAAGTTTCTTGAAGTGTATTACAGCTCTGGTCTTTCAATATTAACTCCATAGGCAGAAACTACAAGATGCTGGTATCAATGAGAAAGAAAATAGTTCCTCAGATGATGTAATTCTATTGGAGTTAATTGTGTATATCCACGTTGTCTTTCCTCAGTAAATCCTCTCTTGGTTATCTGATTTGTTGGCCAGACACCCCTTGATTTGACATCTCCAAGAGAGTGCAAAATCATGAAAACTTCTACAGCCCCTCTGTCATTTCTGTATTTGCCTTCCTGAATGTGCCATGGCCTTCTCCAAGTAAATGCTTCCGTACCTCAGGCTGGTCGAGAGTTCAGACATCTGCACCTGAATGAAGCATCACAGAAGGAAAAAATGGTCCATGTCCTGAACAGCAACTGAAAGACACTGTAGGAAGGATGTAAACTTATCAATAGGTGGGAATTTAGCTAGTGCCAAGTGTTTGAGTGGCAACAGGGTGTTAGAGAGATCTGTAATGTGGAACTCTGGTCTTTCAGTATACAAATGGCCAAACAACATGTGATATTTTACTGAGTGCTCAGAAGGACACTGTCATGAAAGAAAGGCCTTGAGTGCCCTTGCTCAAGGTCAGGTTGGTTCCTCAGACAAGCATTTTTAGCAAGCTAGTTATTGGCACCACAAAAAATAATTTTAGATTGTGGAAGATATGAGCTCCATTAGCATTGTTTTAAATTGCACTTTCTGTTTTGTAAAATCAAAAAGGAAATTTCATGGGGAAAAGAAGTCTCACATTCATGCAACATTAATGTTTAGGGAATAATGTGGTGTTTTGCCATGTTAAAAGAATTATTACAAATCCTTCATTGAGAAGCTCTAGAGATCTCATACGTTGGAAAAGAGACTTGATAATTGGATGTGCAGGAGGGGGAGGGAGATGTATGAGGAGGGTGTCACTTTTGGTGACAGCAATGAGCTTTTTTTTGTTCTTGTGAAAAAAGACCCCGATCTGGCCAAATTAGAAGCCTTTGAAAAATCTGAGAAACAGGTAGTTGCAGGTTAGAGTGGAGCAAGTACCTGGAGTTCAGGGTAGAATGATTCACTCGTGGCCTCTCTGCCTCCCTGAGCTAAAGGGAGAATACCAGGAGCTCATGCACATGCAGGCAAGAATATTTGGAGGAGGTGAATTAAATTTGTACATGCTGCTTCCAATGAGTCCATCTTTTTACTTTCATGGTTCTTTTTTATATTACCTGAGCACCCTGGAAATCTTGAAAGTTGCCAGCAAATATGGGCCAGCTCACATCTTCCAGGTCTCAACATAGAGGTGATCTCCTTTCCCAGACCCACAAAAGCTGTGGTGATGTTCACCCCCCTCCTGGCTTGGTCAGCCCCCTGCCCCCGGGAACAATGGGGCTGAGCTGCCAAGGCGCCAGGGTGAGAGGTCACGGCATCCCACTGAGCTGCCAGATTTGGGGGCAGATCCCACGGCCTCTACTGCACTGAGCCAAAAGCAGGTCTTCTCTTGCTCCTTGCAATCCTAGCGGGGAATCTCAGCAAGAGGAGCCTCAGAGGGATTTCTTCAAAAACTCACCTTTCACGGCCTTTCTTTCTTTTTTTTTTTTTTTTTTTTCCCTTCCTTTCTTTTTTCTTTTTTTTTCTTTTCCACAACGAAAGGGACAGGGCTGTATAGAAAATTAACTGCACTGGTTTACGGGTCACATGTGTGAGAGCCTGTGAGTGTTTGTGCACGAGGTCATTGTTGGATTTTACAGCGGTTGCTTTTATCCTTGGAACCGAAGCTGCCACGTAGCTTGAGATACCTGCTTATTATGTAAATCTAGATCTCTGGGCAGAAGAACTGAGAGAGTGTCTGAAATATCTTGGACTTGGAGAGCTGAAATGAGCCACAGAAGGAAAAAAAAAAAGAAACAGAAAACATAAACACCAAAATGTGACATCTGCGAATCCACTTTACTGAGCTTTTTACATGTGTGAAAATAGCTTATTGTCTTGCGAAAGTGAGAACTTTGGGGTTGAAACTGATGACAGAAATTAAGGAGACTTAAAAGGAAGAGTCCAACTATAGAAATTAATTTAAAAGAAGAAAAAGAAAAAAACCAATAAACCCCCCAAAAGGCTATGCCAACATTTTCCTTGATGATAACAGAGATGTGTGCTAAAGAATAGGTGTTGACAGAAAAGAAACACAACCCTTTTATTAAAGAGGTGGGCAGGCAAACATATGAACTGCTGAAATTTCAGCATTTCAGTGTCCTGTGGGTAGAGAACACTGGAACGCAGGAAAAACAAGTAGAGAAGATCTTAGAAAATCCTTACCTCCTAAAATTTTCAATCATTTTAAATGCCATGTCACTTGAGAAAATAAGCAATTATATATGTATTTATATATATTTTATATATATATGTGTGTGTGTGTGAATTGCAAAGAAAAAAGAAGACGGGGGGGGGAGAGAGGGCAAAGGCACATTAATGCTTTGACTTCCATTTCAGATATCCCCTGCACTGTGTCATAATAAATCTTGCATCTTTCTGCTCAGCTTAGGTCTCTGCTGCAACATTCCTTTGGTCGCTTTGTTTCAGTGCACCGTTTGTATTGAATTTGGGGACTTGTCTAAGCAGCTGTAACACTGTGTTATTTCCTCACTATTTCCTAGCAAAGTATGATCCAAACCCGCACTTTTGGGGAGGAGACACTGGGGAAGCACTGCTTTAGGGAGTTGTGACTCCCTGAGCCTGACAGCCTCCTGAGAGCCACTAACATCGGCAGAGTGAATGTGTGTAGTCTGCTCGCAAGGCTTGTGATGTGTTTTTGATTTGTGCCTCTGAAATGCACTTTGGCTAGAAAACAAGTGAGCCATACGATTCTTTTTCTCGCCATGCACATATCAGGAAATTCTTACCCCTGTACCTCCTTCACATTAGGTAATTGAGCTGCTAACATTCAGGAAGAGATTTTTGCTCCTTGGCTATTCAGTCGTGCGAACATGAGTAAAAATCATGGTTTTCATGAAGAATGTGAACTTTGTGTGATTCTGTCCTATTTGAGGCTTTGCTAATTTCCACAAACTATGCTTTATTTGTCTTTCTCTTAGCTACTTCTTTCAATGCCTTTATTCTCCAGGGGTCATGTCATTGTCTTCTGAAATCTTCAAAGATCTTGCTTACATGTGAAAAGTGGCATTTTATGGAATGCACAATTTCATAAATTTAAGGCTAATCAAGACACCTTCTGCTTCTAGGGCAGCCCATTGGTGGTGATTTTTTTCTGTGTATTTTCCTTTTTTTCACTTCATATATGCAAATGGAATGGAAAGAGACAACACCAAATTAAGAAAAAGTATTGCTCAGTGTTCATCCAGCAGGTCTGAGATTTGAGATATCCTCACAGACCATCTAAATTTTTCAGGTTTTACTGTGTAACGTCCTTCTAAGTTGCTGAAGTCTTTTCTCCATATTAAAATTCTCTTCTGTTTGGAAAAAATATGGTTGATCAGAGACAAAAGATTTTAAGATAGTTGCCAGAATATTTTCCAGTAATATAAGTCCTTGAGATTAAGTCCTTGATTCTGAAGTACCATATAGGCTTTACCTACAGCCTCCAAGTAGACAAGGGACTTTGCAGAGTTACAGGCATCCATCTGCCTTGCTAATTCTTGATGCATTTGGAGCTTCCATCAAAAAGCAAATATGAATTTGCATTTATGTTGATTGAGAGTTCTATTTCTGTTGCAAGAGGGGAAGAAAAAGAGGCCACGGTTCAATGAAGATGTTTCCCCATGGTATTGTGGTAGAAATTGACCAGCAGTAGATTCCCTCACTTATTTTGAGGCTAGATCATGACAAAAGATTTGTTTTCCGTTGGTCAGGCTGTTCATCTGCATATTGTCTGATAAATGCTACAGAACATCCTCCAAATGACTTCTGGAAGACTTATATGAGACCCCAATTCTCCTCTTTGGTGTACTCTTTACTCTCTGACTTCTCTAGGAGGCAGCAGAACTAGCTGACAATGAAACCTTGAAAGCATTCTCTGATGAAGGTTCTTTGAGACAAAAAGATACTTTGAAACACGCAGTTGATCCCAGCAATGTGCTTCAGGGTGTAGAAAGTCACTAAAATGCATCGCAACAATGACCATGATTAATTTCAGTCCTAAAGAGAAATGGTTAATGGATAAAACATGTCACTGACCAGCTTCAAAATTCAAAAACTCTGCTTCTAGATTTCTCTCTATTAAAAAAAACCCACCAAAAAACAAAAAACAAAAAACAACATTCAAGCAAGTGATCCAAGTGATCCTTCTTTTTAACATCCCAAGCCCCTGGAATATTGTCTTTATAGATACACTTCAGAATTTTCAGCTAAAAGATCATATTGCTTTCAAATGGGCATAGTAAAACCAAGCATGCCTGGAGGAGAATTTGTAAGCACAATTATGTTTGCCATAGAGTTGCTAGGTCAGTGGGTGGTATACGATGCACCCATCTTTCCAGGAGCAGTAGGATTTCCTGCTGTTTTTTTCAGTAGTGACCTAGAAGGAGGTTAATGATTCCAAAGAATGACTTTTCCCTTAGGGAAAATTTAATCTTCTGACCTTTTTCTCTATCTGTCCATTCCTTTTAAGTCACAGACCCCCTTCATTTAGCTTACATCAAGCTGGTTTATTTTCTTCAAAAACATGGTTGAAGTGATTGCTTTTGCTTTCATTTAACCCTTGAACTGGATGCATTTTCAAACCAAATCATTGCCCAGAATACAGAATTGCTTGTAAGCATTTCTTTTAGATTTCTATATTTGTCTTAAATGTGATTGTCAACCTTCAGGATCACTTTGACAACTGACTAACTTCGAAAATGCATGCCTTTAATGTACTCTTGCAATCATCTCCGAGAGTTGCTTTAGAAAAAGAACATGACAAGAATAAAGAAGCTATCAGATTTTTTTCTTTTCTTTTTTTTTTTTTTTTTAATTTCTATCAAAATGCTGATGGAACCAGAGAATTCAGAAAAAAAAAATCATTTAAAATTAGTTGAAGGCCATCATGCCATTTGGGGGATTAAATCTGAGCACATAAAAACTATCAGCATTTTATAGTCAAACTGTTGGAGTGTTTTGCTTTGTCTGAACCGTGCAGACACTATTGAATCAAATCTGTTGTCAGAATATGGTAAAATAAAATTGTAATTACTGCATTATTCTCAAAGGTGTTGACTCTGGGGTGCAAGGAGTTCTGGAGGGTAACTGGAAACAAAAACCACCTTGTGCTTGAAGCTGTCAACTTCCTTTTACTCTGCAGCAGACACTGTTTTTGTCTTTATTGCATTACACGCGGTTATTGCCAACATAATAATTCATGAATATTCCTTCATTTTCAGAATTATAATTAATGCTGGATTTTGACATTATGACAAAGTAGGGCAGCTCGGCAGCAGAAACATTCAGCCCTAAGAACAAAGGAATTGCCATATTGGAGCAGACCAGTGGTCCATCTAGCCTGGTATCTCTCTGCCTCTCACACTGGCCAATGCCTGAGGCTACTGAGGAAGGCATAACCCCCTCCTAATGCACCTAATTGCAATACTATACCACAGAGGGAAATTTCTTCTCGACCCCAGCTGGTGATCAGCTTATGCCCTGAAGTATGAGGATTGATAGCCCTTATAATTTTTATTCTAGCTAGTGTGGCTGCAGATGCTATACTTAATGAAATAAATGTCTAATACTTTGATAAAGCTAAGTAAGGGCTAAATACTCCGATCTCTAGGGAAAAATCCCAAGGAAGAAAAAAGTGCTGAGAAATTCCACAAGGAGAATCACATCGAGTTCCCACTGCTTTCTGTGCTCTCAGGGGAGTACAGTTTGCATGCTTGTGGAGAGGCTGGCAGGGCTGGAAAGGATGTCAAGCAGAACAGTCCTAGGATTCATAGGGGAGTCAGGCTCCAAGTTTGGCCTCTCTTTCCTCCTGCCTCATTCTGTCCCTTACCCCAGACCAAAAGGGCTGTTCAGACTGAGCCGTGGGAGTTAGGCAGACCTGCAGCAGCAGCTACTTGGATTTCTGCCTGAAAAAGCAATGGTTTTAGAGAGAAACTCATGTTTGTTGCATGGGATGGCTGTTTCTCAGGTCTTCCTCTGCAACCTGCAGAGATGCTCTTTCAGCCAAACCTGCATATCACTGACCATGCGCTCTTTGTGTGGAGGGGCAGCTGAAGAGTCTCAGGAAACTGGAGGACATGACAAAGAGTTAGTCCTCCTCTTTTCACTTCCTTTTGTTTTCATTTTCTAATTTTTGCTCCCTCATTGCCCCAAAAACTCTTTTCCTCAGTCCTATCAAGAAGCAATAAATCCCACAATTTAACGACATATTCTGAGGAAATAAAAGCATCTCTATATATTCAATTAAATATGTTTCCCTTTTATTTTTTGTAAAAAGCAAGAAACCAGACAGGAACACCTGAGCTCTTCTGCACCAACTGGAATTTTATGTGGTCCTAAACCTCTTCAAAAGTCTTCTACCTCTTTCTATTTCTAAATTAACTGTTCACTTCCTTTGAATGTGCTTTCTTGGTGCTTTCCCCTGTTTCATTATTCATGTTTACTGCATTTCTCTATATGTTTCCTTGGTTTGCCGTGTCTTGCTTATAACTCACTGACTAAAATACAACAGAATATCTGGAAATGCAGTTTTTACTCATGAAACTGGATGGCAATATTTTATGCTTAACTATGTTCATACTGAAATTCTTTTCTGCTTGTGCCTGTTTTTTAAGCTCCTGCAATATCCTGGATAGTGTTTTCAGTAAATGATGCTCAGATTTTCCTGTGCTAATTCATAGCCATCAGTTCTTGAAAATATTTTCCAGCATACACTCCTTGGCATTAGTCTGTTTTATTTTGCATGCCATCATGTCACCATTTTATCTTAGTTCACTGTCTTGCTCTGGAATTTCTTCAAGTTTTGTCTAAATTCAGTTAATTTAATAAATAGCCAAATATCCTCATGAATTTTCCTGTTAGAGCAATGGGCACTGGGTTTAAACACCACAAAGCAGGTCGTGACTGTTGCAGTGAAAACAAGTTCTACATTCTTTATTTCAGAAGCTTTCTTTTCCAAGCTTTCTAATGAATAAGTTGAACAAAACCATCTTTATTTCCACTGTTGATCCCGGGGGCAGTTCAGAGTGAACCTCCTTCTCTGCTTCAACTGACCACCAATTCTTCTGCAATACCTAGAGAAAGGGATGCTGTCTAGTCACCTAAATGCAGCTCTGAAACTGAAGTCTGGTTCTGACACAGTTTGCTTTTACAGTTATAAGTAAGTTACTTCACCTCTAATATAATAATTTCATTAGGAAGTTGTAGTAATCTGACTGTTTATAAAATGCTTTCAGAGGACAAAACTCTAATTCTAATAGCTCTAAAATTTTGGGGTTTGCTCTCCCTCTTTTATTCAGTACTTACAACATAGATGGATTTTAATTCTGGATCTGCTGGGTTTTTTTCTTTTCAGAAACCTAACCCTAAGATGTTGGAAACACTAAATTAATCGTATCTTCTGGTTCTACTTTATCAACTACTAATTAACTCTTTCCTGTAGTTCTAGCAGGGTTGAGCAAACGTAGGCAGAAGCATTGCAGATTTTACTTCTTATCTGAGTGCCTAAGCATATTATTTTTACTGATTCTCTGAATAGTTTCCTTGTACGAAAGTAAGACTTACTGTTTTATAATTCCCAGGATCATCATTAGCACCTTTTTATGAGGTAGGTACGTCCTCAGCCACTCTCCTGTCCTCTGGTACAGTAGCTGTTTTTAATGATAAATTACATATTTTTGTTAGCAGCACACTTGCATTGATCTCCAGTTCCTTCAGAGCTCTTGGATGAACACCATCTGGTCCTCCTGATTGATTGCAGTTTAATTTCTCAGGTTGATCCATCACCTTTTCTGATATTCCTATTTCTGATATAATCTTACTTTCAACACTTAAAAAGAATAAAGCCTGCGTAGCATCGCATCCTCTTTGTTTAAGAACAGTTGAAAGAAGCTGTTTGGCTTTTTGTTTTTCTTTTTATATTTTTGTTTGTCTAATGCAACTAGGCAGAAGGAAAATAAATTGACAGCAAACACCATTTTTGTTTAGAAATGCTTTATTACAAAAACAAACAAACAACAAACAAACAAAACTCCAAAGATGTGTCAGAGGTTTTTGGGTAGATTAGTGTCAAAAGCCCAGAATTTCAAGTTCATTTATGCTTTCTATTAATAGTGAATCATACTTTTCAGCAGGCTGTTGTGGAAAATCTGCCAAGGAAAGTATATATAACATTCTGGGAGTTTTCAGTGTTATTTTCCATGGCTGAGCAGAAGAATAAAGATATACCTATATTACCTATTGTACTAGAAGGAAGAAAAGTATCATGATTAGTGTCAACTGGTAGAATATTTCTCAACTCTGCATATTTTTCTTCTGCACATCCCCACTATCCCCACACTCTTATAAAAATCTCTCCTCTGCCTGCTTTTATTATTCAGAGTGCTCTCTGTCTAATTTACACTGTAAGCTCCTCCTCAGGTAGGGACCTTGTCTTTTCATACGTCCATAATGTTAAATACATGCCAGTCAAACTGTTGAAATTATAATAACTGGGGGTTGTATTTTTTTCCTTTCTTTCTTTTGTTAACAAATGATAAGTTAAAATCAAAGGTAATAATTAGTTTAAAACAGCCCTCAGAGGCAGTCCCAGAAAAAGTGACCTTTTGAGCTACAACTAAACTAACCAATTTTATTGTGTCTTGAGGTCAAGTCTCTTATTTCATGTGACTTGAGGGTCTTTATGTGCATGCTACCCTGCAATAAATGACACAGAAAGTTATGGTCAAGTAGACTTTGCACTCCAGACATCTGCTGAGGAATAGCAACAAGATTCAATTCAATCTGAGCCAAAAGTAATC
This sequence comes from Cettia cetti, assembly GCA_013401135.1. Taxonomy (NCBI): domain Eukaryota; kingdom Metazoa; phylum Chordata; class Aves; order Passeriformes; family Sylviidae; genus Cettia; species Cettia cetti. Next base: position 15,357 of record VZUI01032919.1, read on the forward strand.
CAGAACCAGGCTCAGGAATGCAATGGAAAATTCCTAAAAGATCAGAGATGAGATTAAAATACAACAACAACAAAAAACCAAAACCCAGAAGACTGGCTAATGCAAAGCAAGTGCATTGGACTGATTTTGAGTGGGCTGGACCCTACAATTATAACTTCATCATCACAGTTTAAAATCTATCAAAGGGATTTATGTTTTGCAGCTGACATTTAAAATTAAGGATTTATTGGACTGGGAATGAATATATTTTCTGCAATTAGTCATTTGGAGGTCATATTTCATAAACTGTTGTTTTTCTGCTTAATCTACTGTAGCAAGATTTTGTATTGTTAGTAAATTTGAAAAATATAAATGCAGAAACCAAGTTATCCATTTTAAAGAGGCTCCCATCATGAAATTGTCGTTGAGTTGCATCACGTAACATTTTCACTAGGTACCTAATATTTCCCATTCCTATATACTATTATAATGGAGCAGGTGAAAGTGAGCAATATCAGATACTATATACACTATACAACTCCTGCACCAGTAACAAATGGGGAGTCTTAATTCAAAGGGAGGTTTTTTGCTTCTCTTTGATGTGAGCCTTTATAATTTGCTTTTTGGAAATTTACACGTGCAGTTTGGTGTATTGCTTGAAGCCTATGAAAAGCTGCATGTTTTTCCATTCTTGTGCACTTACAGACATGAATTAAACTTCACTGCAGCTGATTTTTGAATTCTTGAACTGAAATTAATTACTGGGAAAAGGAAGGGCATTTTTCAAATTATGACAGTAATTAATTTAAGACGGTTGTTTTCCTTTACCACTATTCTAACCCAGTCTTCTCAAAAACAAAGAAATAAAAAAGATCTTATAATCATATTGACACAATTCCTATTTAGCTGTCTTCTGTGTTGGAACATTCACACGCAGTAGCAGGAAAGAAAATCAGGATATATAAATTAGAAGCTGGAGTGTGATTTCTTAAAGGATGGGCTTTGTCGTTAAGGAACAGAACGGTGGAAATCAGATTCCATTAATGCCTGGAAAACTCAGGTTATTATTTGTGCAGGTCAGACTGTGAAATGTAGCGGACCTTGTGTTACAGGTCACCTCTGAGAAAGCATTACACGTCTTCTTTAACTGCAACTTCATTTTGCCTGGTTCCAACTTAAACTGTTGCACAGTTCTTCCACAGAGGGAGTGAGAAAGTATAGCTGAAGTAACCTAAAAATATTTTAAGAAGTCATTATATACGCTCTAGCTTGATTTTCCTGTGTGACACAGCAATGGAAATAAAGGGGTCTTAAAGATGAGCCTGGTCTGAGATGGCTTAACAAAGCCTTGGCTTTGTTTCATCTGAGTATTTCCTGAGACAAGGTAAGTTCAGGGAAAGAGTGCTTCTCACTTTGGCGAGAGTCAGTGCTGAGCACTGACGTAGGGAATAAAAGGGATGCAAGCACCGGGATTTTTTGTGCCTCTCTGCAATGGGGAGGGGTGCAGAGGGAAGAGACAGAGTGGGGGAAAGGACAGTATAAATGTGTTACTTTTGGACAAAGCAAGGAGAGAAAGGCAGCATTTGAGCAAAAAAGTGTAGTAGGACTGATCACAGTAGAGTTGTTAGAGATGCAGGCAGAGCAGAACTTGGTCTGCAGAAAAGTAGGGAGAAGACGGACGGTGACCACAGAGCTAAAAACTTTACAAACGCAGGCTGCTTTTCTGGTCTGCTCGAGAAGTCTGTTTTCATTCATGCAGAAGCATAGGTGTAGATTTTATCAGGACTTTGGGCTGGAGCACCCGCAGCTGTGGATTACAGATGCTTCCTGTCATGTATAAACACAATCATTATGTGAAAGCATGGCACCCACACGGCTACCTAAACAGCCATTCCTCCGGACTGAAGCGCTTTGTTCTCTTTGGAGTTATTTTTACGACTACGAGCAGGACTCTACCCAAAAGTTACTAGCAGCAGCCGTGTTTTTTTATGTCAATTAAATGGATTTTGTTACTTGTAAAATACATGTCCAAACACAACTTCATTCTTCAATCACAAAGTATGTTTTCTTAACACATGGTGATATATAGTGACACTTGTTTGACTGACAGCACGAATGTAAACCCTAGTAAATACCACCTGTAACTTTGAAACTGGTGAAGCTCA
>VZUI01032919.1:22500-27852 GCA_013401135.1 Cettia cetti
GAGTAGCTTGGATTTGCTGACAATTAACTACTGACTTGAGAAAACCACTTAATGTTCAGGAAGGAGATGATAGAGATTTCTTTGCAGAGTCTTATTTACTATTTTTCAGCTAAAACCAGGCAGTAAATCAATCATCATCTGTAATTATTGCTGCAGTAATTACCTTTGGGGAGTAGGTTATCATTCTTGGTGGCCTTTGTTCAAATATATCTTTCATTTTCCCTGTTTTATTTTTTTTGAATCATGTCAGTTTCTGACTGGATTAATAGTATTCTGAAAGCAGTCCGATTGTCAGATTTCTGAAAGGGCTAATAATGTGATTCATCTGAGGAGCTGAAAGATCCTTACATAGACTAGCACTTAAATTCATGGAGAAGAGTTTGCCCATCAATTATTACATCTTCATTTTTAGTGAACAAACAAATGCTGTAAGTAATGTTGCAAGGAGAATTTCAACTGTACCTCCAATCCAGCAGTTATTTAAATTCCTGATTTCTTAAGTGTTACTGATTTAGTCAGTACAAAATGTAGTTCTACGGATAAAAATAAACAGTATTTTAAATAGCTTATTTGAAAAACTACTCTTTGAATGTATGTAAATGAGTTATTTAAACTCGTGAGCGCTGTTTTACATCTAAATAAAATATGGAGTTACACATTACATTTCCAATTTGTCATGTACTTAGCAACCCTTTCTGGGGGAAGATATAAGAGATATTTTTGATATATCTGTCACTTTTGATAACTTAATTTGAAACTTATATCTTAGGGGAATACTGATACAAGGCAGGTAAATACATTAAAACAAAACGACAATTGAGTTTTTCATATTGAATGCATGAAACTAATGTTAATCCGAAATGGTGGGGGTTAAGAACTAGCTAATGACTAAATTTCTTATATTTTTTGAAAATACAGGGGTTTTTTTCAATTACCCTGGTTTCTGTTTACATTCCTTTTGTATTTATTTCTCTCTGTCTTTCCTTTTTTTTTTTTTTTTTTTTTTTTTTTTTTTTTTTTTTTTTTTTTTTTTTTTTTTCCCTTTTCCCTCTTTTGGTTTCTTGCCAACTTTGGTCTGACTGTCCCCCAGCACTTGGCGAAGATTGCATCTCAGGCTTGGACCTAGGAAAGAAAATAGGCATGGCTAACATTAGATAAGCCCCTTATAATTTAAGAATAATAAAATCTTCTTTCTGAGGAAAAAAAAGATTTAATTATTTTCTGCGATGAACACTGTCTCCTACAAATATACTGGAGGTCTGTGGCAAAAAAAAAAGTCTCAAAAGGAGAATAAATGACAACTTTCTGAAAAGCTGTAATTTGAATATCTTATTTTACTTTAGGAAAGAGGAATTAAAGTTCAACTGTTGGGTATTTTAAGGCAGGGGAAGGATCAGTTGCATCAAACTCATCAGTCCTGACCTATATTTCATTCTACTGATTAATTTATTCCATTTCCTTGGCTAGTTTCTGGAAAAAAAAAACTATTAAGTATCATTGACCTGATCAAAATCACCTAATGTGTTTGGTGAGGAAGAAAGAGAGGATAAGCTGGAGAAAAGCAGGTGGGGAAAGAGAAGTCGGAGATATGATACTCGTGGTACAAGCTCCAAAAGAGGCACTGTCCAAATGAAGAGTATCAAAGAAGGGCAATTGTTATGATTCCTTAAACTCCTGACATCCAGGGGCAGAGCCATTCCCTAAGTAAAACTATGGTAGAGACCCCTGTGATGAAAAAGCGAGAGAGGGGGGCAGAGCAGCTTCTTGTATCTTGTTTAACTTGGCCATTATGAGCTGTAAACCTTTTTTTGTGACTTGGCATGCTTTGGAGATATCACACTTGAGTTAGTGAGCCTACCACCCCCCCTTCTTCCTTTCTGGTTTATGGAGTTTTACTTTTAGGAGGGCTTGAGGTTTTTTTTCTTTGCTCTTACTACCGGCTTTTGATGAGGAAGTTTGTTTAGGAAAAAAGTTACAAAAATGCAGTCACTTGCAAAGAAAACCAGGTATTCTTTATACAAAACTGAATGCAAATGTAGTTTTACTAAATGTTAAGCACAGGTTTCTCTAAGCTAAAGCCAGGTAATATTCATTACTATGTTCAAAGTCACCCATGAAAATCACTGAAATGGTAGTTGTTAGATAAGGTATCACAAGGAAACCAGTACAGCTCCACATGTTTAGTAGAAGTGCTGATCTCTGATTTCTTTTTGTGGGGAAAAAACAAAAAAAACCCTGTGGTTTTACTTCAAAGTAAATTTTTACTCAATGCAATTTTGTGTTCTACATGCAGAAACAAAATTACTAAATGTTAGTTCCTAGAAAGATGAGCGGATGCGTTTCTCTGCTGTATTTTACGTACCCATGCTTTGCTTAAAGAAGGCTTGTATCTTGAAATATATTGCCAAGCCCAGGACGTCTCCTGAAGTTGTTCCCCATTTTTGAGGAAACCTAAGTAATCTTTCCATCCTGAATGAATTTACAGCTGCAGCTCAATTCATGCAGAGTATCGCTGGACTGAGCAAATGTATCTGTGTTTTAATGGGACCTGTTTCCTCAGCACAGATTCCAAGTGAAAGGATGTTTCCCATGCAGAGGTGCCGGTTATGTGGTGTAGCACCAAGGAAGGCAGAATAGTAATGGATTAAAAGAAAAATGTTGCTAACCAGCAACACTAGTTCAGAGAGAATTTGACATTCAGATCTGGACTACAACAGTAGCCTTTACATTTCTCTGTATCTTTTTGAATGTTTGTTTGCAGCCCCAGCACTCCCTGGCTTCCAAATTGCATGGGCTAGACTCAAAAGTCATGAGATTGTCTGCTGATTAGACTATAATCAATCCAGCATAAACAAAACCAGCAATTAGTATTGGCATTATTTCTGTGAACTTGACTGAAAGTTTCAGTAGTATTGGTCCTAAGAACTTTTTCTGAACGGGCTGTTTTCAGGAACTGTGTTATTTTGGCATCATCGTTTTATAGGGAGGGAACAAAAAATTCATGAGATTCCATTTGGCCTGAAAAACAAAAACATCTGTTTGATGCATGAGTAAATTGCTGGCTTCTATTTGGCTATCCAAAAAAGGGCAAAAATTAAGATACCGAACATAAAAGAGTACGTGAAAAAAAAAGAGAAATTACAAAGAGGATTTAAGATTAGCATCTTTTTATAATGTGGGCTATTTATAGTGTTCTCTTTTGGACTTGCCAAAACATGCCTTTATGTATAAAAAAATCCGTAACAACAAAACCAACCCTAACTTTTAGTAATATTCATTGACTTTGGCAATGCATAGTGATATTGATGGTCTTGATTAGCTGCAGGGTTACAGTAATGTTGCCCAGTCATTTCTAGGGCCAGCATGAGTTATATTGACCATCATTGTCTGCTGCTTGGGGTTAGGCAGCATTACAAGTGAACATCTAAACAGCTGCTGGTTGTACTGCTAGCTTCCACAAAGGTGAAATCTCGTGACAAAGATAATATTAAGAGGTTTAGTAAGGCTGCTGATGTGTTTGGTTTGGTTTGATTTTGTTTTCCTGAGTTGCTGTTAACTTGTGTAACAAGGGAAGCTGTCAGTATGGAGTCACTTATCTAACATGTGTAGGATAACATTATCCACCATGATCTAAGATCTCTTGAAAGACTTTATGTTGCTCTATAATTCATTCTGTCTAATTTACAGCTGGTTTAATAGCTCTCAATTCTTTGTTCTGAAACATGATTCAGTATTTTCAAACTTGTGCATTTTGAAAAAAAATCTTCCTTTTGTATAACTGTACATGAGAAAAAGATCCAGAGAAACTGTCAACATTTTATGTAGACCATATGGATTCAGTATTTTTTTCCTGTGTAAAAGATTTAAAATAAAATATTTGGAGGTTTTTTTTTTTTAGATTGATTAAAATACAGTATAAGTTCTAATACCCTAAGACAACTTCCTAGAATCTTTTCCTAGCCATATTTTGCAGTTTCCCTTGGTTTCTGCAGGACTACCTGAGCTCAGAATCGGTCCCAGTTGGGGGTTGGGAACATGCATTATTTCACTTAAAGCAGAACTGTGGCATATATGTGCACATATATATAAATATTTCCCTGAAGGGACAACACACAGATCTACAAAGAATTTGGCCTGCTTTATTTGGTGCTGTGAAAATGTACATGTCTGTTTTCAAATACATTTTGCAGAGTGTTACTACAAAGCATTAAAGTTTTCCAGTTGCTGTCTTTATAAAAGTTGGATAGCACAAGAGAGGCTTTTAAATACTTTTAAATCGTAATGTAACATTTGGCATAGGACTCTGACAAAAGATGGATGTGCAAAGACGAAAAAAGGTGGTGAGGTTTGTTTTTCTTTTAAAATTAGACAACTTGGGTTCTATTTCACCTCAAGTATGAGTAATTATGCTAGTTTAGCAATTATTAGAGATGAAAGAAATTCTGTTAGATATGAGTCTCCTAAACTTCAGTAGCTTTAGTTTTAGCCAGGATAATGATCAAGGAGTAGTTAGCCATATGCCTAGGGACTATGCTGTAGCAAAAAAGATAGGGCTGATCTTGGGGGTATCCTTATTACAACATGTTATAATTAACATTTTGATGCAGCCCTCCTACTTTCCAAAAGAATCTGCTTTATTTTTTTCTGTGCACACATCAGTAAGACTGCACAAAATTGCTCTCTTCCAATGAATTTTTGAACCAGGACAGTTGTCTTCCATATTTAGAATATTAGTTAACACTTGTCACTTTTATTTTCCCCCCATTTCATGCTCCTTTAGTTTCAGTAACAATTTTCCCCCTCTATACTGAGTAACGATTAAGAAAAAAGATGTAGAAGATTTCCCCCCCACTTCCTTTTAAAGATTTAGTTTATGTTGTACATGTCCTTCTGGGGTGTGCAGGTTTGGGTTTTAGATTTTCCTATAGCTAGGGTGATGCTGTGCATGCCATACTGCAACTGTTCTTTGTACTGTTGAATCCATGGAATGTGTACTCAAAAGGATTGTAGGGCTGTTACTTACCAATTCTGCACAATTAAAGCCCAATGAAGTTTTAGACATTTTGGGAGCTTGTTTTCATTGTGATCCTTTTTTTTTTTTTTTTTTTTTTTTTTTTTTTTTTTTTTTTTTTTTTTTTGTCATGGGAGTAAGGCAGAGGGGTGTTTTTTCAGTGAGTGATTCATCTGATACTTTCACTTTTAAATGTTGGTGAAATTAGGTGCAATTTTTCTTTGGAAGAGTAGGAATTCTAGCTCTTCAAGATTTCTTAAAGTTTATCTATCTATCTATCTATCTATCTATCTATCTATCTATCTATCTATCTATCTATCTATCTATCTATCTATCTATCT
>VZUI01032923.1:0-105094 GCA_013401135.1 Cettia cetti
AGTGTAAGAAAGTGAATACTTGTAAGGGGGGAGGGAGGGATGTTTTGAAAATTTCATTTTTTTCTTTTCTTCTTTTCTTTTTCTTAGTGTGTATGAATAAACTATCTTTATAACTTTTAAGGTAGGCCTGTTTTGGTTTTTTGGGTTCGCCTAGTCATACCTCAAAAGATAAACACTAAAACCATCACACTATTGCCAGATGGCTTTTGTTAAAAAATTATAGTGTCCATGTTTAGTATACTGACTCTATTACCATAATTTGTAGTTGACTACTTTCCTGTTGAAACCTGTGACTAATTTACTATCAGTAATAATAGTTGTAAGGGAAACTTATCAAAGGTTAAAAAAGATAACTTCTCAAATCTGTAATTTTAAGGTTCTAATTTGGAAGGTGAATCACCCATTTCTGCATCATCATCTTTTGAATAATTTCCAGCCATAAAATGTTCATTTTGTCACCTTAACTGATTTGGAGGTCAAATTTGTTTTCAATTTCTACCTTCCACTTTTCTGCTATCCATTAAAATTATAAACTGTAAATTTCATTATTTTCTGGATTGTTCTTTCTGAAATGCATAAGTACAACAGGGTTTTTTTTTTAATTTGGTAATACATACTTGAAACATATTTATGTTAATTCAGATCCATTGCTCAGGTCCCTTAAATTTTTCATTTCTCATTGTTTATTTCCCTTTGGTCTACATCCTTGTCAACAGTTTTTATCCTGACTATTCTCACTGGTAGTGTTCTGTAGAGTGGCCAGATAAAAGCTTTTTGTACTGTTGAACCAAAACCTCTTTTTACCACATCTGAGTTAGTTTGAAGCAGAATAGGGGTAGTCTATTCAATCATATAATCAGCACAAAATAAGTGAACTCTTATAGCCTCACCCCAAGTCTCTTTTACTTTCCTTTTTATATACCTGTAACCTAGAGTTCATACCTTTTCTCTTACCTCTTTGCTATGAGATTATTCTTTGTTCCATATCCAGATTCATACATTAATGATTTTCTTCTGTTTCTTAGCATATAAAATATTGTGTCCTGGGTTTCTTTTTCCTCTGGATTCCATAAGTTCTTTGTTTTGTAAAATTCTTAAAAACACCATGAAAAAATATGGCAAAGGTGATAGTAATATTTTTCCTGACACTTTTTATTCATGATTAATGAGGCATAATTAGCATAGTGTCATAAAATTATCAACATGATCAGAAAGAGTTGGGTATTTAATATATCCTAAATATCATCCTCAGGTGCTTGAAACAGTAAGAACTAGGGCTTTTGATAACCATGCCATCAGCCAAGGGACAGCTTTCCTGCTATTATCTACAAATCCTAGCCTGCATTAGAATATGAAAGTAGAGTAAAGGATTATATGCTTGCTATCCACTGAAGTATTCTTATCACAAGCAATTTATACTATACTGTTCTCTAAATCATTTCAGGAGTGGCACTTTCTGAGCTCAGAGATGTTATTATTGTATTTCATGACCAGATTTTGATTTGTAGAAAAATGTAGTCCATCAAATAGTGTCAAATGTGTCAAAAAATTGATTTCCTGGAATTTTAGAAGGGTAGAGAGGCCTACTTGTGTTCTGTTTAAATTCTGCAACTTCTGTCTGAGAGGCTGGAAAAGATGAGATGTGCATGAGATATAGCAAAAAAACACTAATTACAGTCAGTAGACATTTCACAAGATTATGCAGTAAAGAGGGAAAGCTGTAGAATAGATAGTTGTTGGTCTCAGATTAAAGAAATATGATTGGGTGACACACTCATAGGGAAAGAATTGAAAAAGATATAGACATGAATCCTACCTTTTGGTGCATTCAGGGTACTGAACGAAAATTAAAAATTATTGGGGAAAATATAGTTTCAATACATCTTGCAATATTATATTTGACATTTATGCAATAAAACATTGAGGATGTATTTTGATGGCTGGAAAAAAAAAAGGTATATGACAATTTATTAGTTCAGGCTAGCTATATACAGAAAACTGTACACAATCCCCAAAGCAATACTTATTAAATAAGCAGAAAATTCTTCTACTGAGAGGAAAAAAAACCCCTATTTATTTATTTATTTATTTATTTACTAACCATTTTACTTATACTCTTTCAGAATTTAGTCTGATACTGATAGAGAATATCTAGACTCTTTCTTTATTGATAACTTATGAGGGATTACAGAAATCACATAGGATTTTTGCCTATGTGAAATATTGATAGTGACATTTCAGTCTTCTGGGAATTGTTACCTCTTCAATCCCTGCTAAAATGTCAATCCACAGACTACACTGAAATAGGTAGAGGCACTGTGTCCTGCCTGCAACATAGATTCACATTTGTCTGTGTCAAACCCTTCTGTTAGTGTTGAGAATACATCATTTTCTGGCTGATCCATTCCCAGTGACTACTTCCATACAGCTCCAAATATCTTCTGAGAATACTTTGCAGCTGCTTTCAACTGATGTGTTTGCACCAAGCTGGAAATGCTTGCTTTCAATTCAGGCACTAAGGTAAGCTAAAATATATGTTTTCTCCAGTCCTCTTGAGTTCTTTATAGAGAGCCAAACTGTGGTAGATGTGGATATCCAAATATTATAACCAAACTATTGATATATCAGACCAGTATAGTTTCATATTACATACATATATAACATATTATATTCCAGAATGCCATTACACTAACAACTGAAATTTCTGCATATGTGTCATCTAAAATTAATTGCAAAGAAAGTATCTGTCACAAACTTACTAGGATGAAAGGATGAGAAACAGAATCTGGTCATACTGACTGGACAGTCTGTCTATCTGAACTATTTTTACCTGCCAAAATTTTCTGAACAATTGAAAGGATCACATTTGTAGACACTGACCAAGATTACCTCTTTTCACTGGAGGTTCCTTCTCAGCAGCACTTTTTTTTTCTCTATAGGTGTTAGGGGTTATTAAGAAAACATTCCAACCAAAATATTTTATATATGCCATACAACTCTGTATGATACATCAACCTGTCTCTTTCTTTCTTTACATACTCTACAGTACAGTGAAAACTATAAAATTTCTACTAAAAACCTAAGGATGTACTTCTTATTAGGCAGTTTTAAGAGTGTGCTAAGCAGTTAATTTGTCCTGGACATGATTCTGATCTATTTTTTCCCCCAATAAGATATTCTGGAGTGACATAAGATAAGACAGAGAGCAAGATAAATTGAAATAAAAAACAGAACAAATGGCAATACTGCTTTCTCCAAGATCATGCACATAATGTAGTGTACCTGACAAGTAACTCTTATGTTACAATAAGCGCAGGTAGATATCTGAGCTTTAACCAGCAAAAAGGTTCATGGTTAAAAATGAGTCATGATGCTTAGTTTCTAATATAAGAAATTAATTTGTTAAGTGATACTTAGCTGCAATGAAACATGGAGCTTCAAGTGTACATATATATATATATATATATATATACACACACATACATATAATCTCACAAAATAGGTTTGTCCAAAAGCATCAGTAATAAGTCAGCTAGTTCACCCCATTAGTATGGAAAGATTAGCTAGCCTATTCCTATTTTCTTTAAAAATATATTGTAGTTGATGGAGTGACTCACTTCCCTTGTAGGAAACAAGTAAAAATATGTTCATTGATATAAAAAGTGATTTAACAGTTTGATAGGAAATGAAACGGTTTATAAAGATTCAGCAGCAAGGTACACTTGATAATTTACCTCATACAGGAAAGTGTAAGACAAAACTGTCAGAGAAGCACCCCACACACAGTGAGCCATAAGATCCAGAAATGTCCCTTTGTGTTCTAAATTCCACCTCAGAGAAGAGTTTACATGCGGCTTAGTCCCAGACACGGTCAACACTTATGTAAAAAAGGACACATTCACAATCAATCCTCCACATCATTCACCTAAACTTCAAAGTTTACTGTGCTATTAGTCAGTTACTGTTGCAGCAAGAAATCTCTCAGTCTTGAGGAGTAGTCTTGAGAGGTGTCTCTCCTCAAGATGAGATCCTGGTGTGCAGGAAAGCTCAACAAAGCCTGTGATGTCCACTGTTTATAAAGATGATAATGCCTTTTTTAGGTACTGGACTAGATTGCACAGAGAAGTTGTGGGTGCCCCATTCCTGGGTGTGTTGAAGGCCAGGCTGGATGGGGCATTGAGCAACCTGGTCTAGTGCGAGGTGTCACTGCTCATGACAGGGGATTGAAACTTGATGAACTTTAAGGTCTCTTCAAACTGAAACCACTCTTAGATTCTATGATTCTGTGATTGAATTATAGGCATTTTGACTACCAGCAATGTCAAAGTGGGTAGAGGTGGTAGGGTGCCACAACCCTCCTTGGAAGTGTCCCCAACTGGGGAGTTGCTCAGCGTCACAGGCACGCACTGACAGACACACACACACCAGACAGCTGTAATCCACTAAGCACTAAAGTAGGAAGGGTCTTCATGTAAAGTTCCACTGAGAAGGTTTATTCCAACTGCACGTGAAGGAGTCCAGGGACGAAGACAAAGCACATGTGAGGGACCAGGGTTTTTATATGGGGTAGCACGGATGGAGTTGAGAACATTGAACACACCGACAGGTGAGGGAAAAAGTGGTGCAGAGGTAAGGTGCAAGGAAAGCCAATATGGAAACAGGGGGAGAACAGGGGCAGAGAATTGCACCAAATGAGGACCAGTAGAGTCTTGAGGAAGAGAAAACATTCCAGGGAAGGGACATATAGGGGAGAAAAGGGGCAGGGAGGCCAATGGGTCAACTGAGGAAATAGAACTGGGGTATATTTGCATATAAACCAAAGAACCCTGGGAGAAGATTCCTTTTCTGACCTAAGGGACTTGGTTGATTTAGGGAACATCCCTCCAAGGTAGCATCATGTATTCTGGTTTAGGAGGTGCATTGGCCTCCACAAACAAGGTGTCTGGGTTCTCCATTCCACACAGCTCTTTGCTGTGACGTTGCCATTCATCTCCCAAACTACATTGCTAATTCATCTTCCAAAGTCCGGGGTAACCTGTAAGCAACATCGCAGCTCCCACCGGTAGTATGACTGAAGTGAGGAGAGGGGCAAATGGCTGCACAATACTACAATGCTTGCAGTGATAGAGGTCATGCAGTTTCTCTAGCAAATGTGCTCTATTTTTACAGCTAAAAAAAAATAAAAAATCCTGACATAAGTAGTGCTCACTTCCTAACCTATTTACAGGTGACTTGGAGAAAACAGCTTATTACTTTACTCTTGGCAGGTATATTCTATATATAAAGACTATTATTTGATCTTTCTTTCTCCTTTTTGTCTAGATAAAATAACCCAATTTTTACAATAAATTAGCCAATTATTCTCTGTCCTCATTTCATGAAGCTGATTATTTCCACCTTGAAAATGTCCTTGTAGAATTGCATCTCTTTTTTTGAAAGTTTCTCCATTTTCTCAAAATTATTCTGAATCCAACTTCAATGTACTTGCAGATTCCAAAAGGTTGATGTCATCTGTAAATTTAATCAGTGCACTTGCCATTCTGTCAGCCAGGCTGTTAATAAAACTGCTGAACATTACTAGAGCCATCACAGGCTCCCTTAGAATTCTGCTCAGTCCATTCCTCAAGTTTCACAGTAAACCTTTAATAACTGTTCTTTTTGTACAGCTTTACAATCAAGTTTTTGCTCACCAGATAGGAATCCTATGGGGAAAATATTGTAGGCTGTATCAAAAGAATTGCAAAAATCAAGCTGTATGGTGTCTCCTACTTCTCACCTGCAATTGCTATATATTTTATCTATAAAATAGCCGGAGTGTGAATAGTTCTTGATGAAGTAAAGCTGGTGGCTGCTCATTCACCTGGTCATTCTTGGAATGATTAAAAATTGTGATTATTCTCATATTTTGACATATTAACTTATAATATCTTTTAACTAAATATACAGTTTCTAAGTATATTTTTCAATAATATACTTCCAACATGACAGCTCTCCCACTTTTTGTTTTAAAAAATATTTCCTTTTAATGATATACATTACAAATATCTTTTCCAGTTTCTGCAATCTTGTTAATCTTCTACATTTCTATAGGTACCATTAAACATCATCTTATAAAGTAGCCTGTCTACACAATGTCATATTTGACTCTTAAAAGTATGTTGCTAAAATTCTATAATTCTAATTTATACTGCCAGAATTATAAATGTAGGAAATTCACTTAGTTTACACATCATGTCATTATATGTCCTTATATTTTCTTAATTGGTCCCTGTAAAAAACAGAGAAATTAAAAAAAACCCCACTCAAATATTCAATAAGACATATATTTCATGTAGGCAGACATTCAATCATTTTTTTCAAAATATGCTCTATCAAAATTAAAGTCTCTTTTGGGAAATCCCAAGGTTTTTCTAGAGCATGTTACCTCAGAAAATGTTAAAATGGTTTGATAGTTAAAACATGTTTATTTTTTTTTAAACAGATAATTTTACATTTATTTATGAGTGATTTTTAGAGAAGCAGTGTAAAAAATAGTTTAAAATATATTATAATGCAATATAGATTTTTTTTAATGTTATATAAAGTTGTTGATGCACTGTTTCCAAGACTAAGGATAGGTTCATTTCCTTAGGAATTACTTATGGGACTTGACTGTTTTTTACTTCCAAAATGTAACTTCTTCAGACTAGACTGAAGTTGCTGAATCAATTCGCTTGAGTCTTTTGCTTGGGATGGGGCAGGGAGGAAAAGGCTAAGACTAATATGGGAATTCTTTACCCTATGGTTTAATAAGTCTATTTTGTGCAATAAGTGACTAAGCAATAGTAAGATAGTATCTAGGACACAGTAAGATAGCATTTAAGCAAACTGTAGATAGTATTTCACACAAATGGGGATTGATTTAATATACTTTTTAAGAAAGAAAATCATTAAAATATTACATTAAAATTTATGCCAGAAAGTCATGCTGTGTAAAACAAAAGATCTTAATATTTGATAGGAAAAATGTCTTTTGTCTACTTGTCAAAGATTATTCAACAAATTTCACCACTGTAGGAAGAAATTTTTGTGGCCAGAGCTTTATTAGAATTCAAGGTTTTCAGCACTATGGCAAACAACAAAATGGCTTTCTAAAAATATGTTAACAGAAAAAGATCACAATTGATCTGTTATTTTATGAGGTCCATTACTGCACAAAAAAGGACACAGACAAAGTAGAGAAGTTTAATTTCTTCCTCACCTTTGTTTTAACACCAGTGATTGGCTCTGGGACCCTGGAAGCCTGGTATTGAAAGACCATGACTGAGGGGACAATGAACTCTCAGCCAATTCTGAAATTGTTTGAGATTTGCTGCTCCAGCTGGATGCAAATACATCTATGGAACCCAATGGGATTCTTCCAGAGTACCAAAAGGGCTGGCTGATGTCATCGTGGGACCTCTTGTCATTATTTTTCAATAGACTTGGGACTCTGGAGAGGTCCCTGTTGAATGGAAGCTGGTAAATGGTGTCCCAGTTTTAAGAAGAAGACTATGGTAATTACAGGCCTATCAGTCTCACTTCAGTGCCTGGTAAAATTATGGAGAAGGTTATTCTGAGAATTAAAAACCACTTGAGAAACAACACAGCAATTTGTCACAGTCTGCATGAGGGGAAAGTCCTGCTTAATCTACTTAGTTTTCATTTAGGACAAAGTCACAAATTTATAACATGTTGGGTGAGCAATTGGCTGATGGGTTCTAAAGGGTTCTAAAGGGTTCTAAAGGGTTATAGAAAAGGATGTTGTATGAGGCATGCAGCCTGTTACCAAAATAGGCTAAGATTTAGGGCCAGTGCCCTTTTGAAGTTAATGTAAGTGACCTGGACACAGGCATTGAATACACAGTACATAAGTCTGCTAATGATACTACATTTGGGGGAGCTGTAGAATCCCTCATGGATAGTGAGGTCTTAGAGAGAGATCTGTGTAGACTAGAGAGCTAAGCTGCCACCAAATATATGAAATTTAACAAGAACAAGTACTGGATTTTCCACCTGGGATGAGGTAATTCTAATTATATGTACCAATTTTAGGATTAGGGGCTGAAAAACAGCCCTGCAGAAAAAAAATCTGGGGTTTTCAATGGATGACAAGATCAGTAGTAGTCAACTGTATGTCCTGTCACCCAAAAAGGCCAATCATATCCAGGAATGCATAAAGCACATCTCCAGCCAGTTGAGGGGTGACTATTCCACCCTCTCTGTGCTGGCTTAGCCTCTCCTCAAGTACTGAGTGCAGATTTGTAGTGCCTCAAAACAGGATGGAAATCAAAGTATTTGAATGTGTCCAGAGGAGAGAGATCAGGATGATGAAAGGCCTCAAAGGAGGACCAGCTGAATTCACTTGGGTTTTTTTAATCTTGGAGAAGAGAAAGCTGAAGGGGAATTTCATTGCAGTCTACAGCTTTGTCAAGGGGTTAAAAAAACGGAGAGGTGCTGGTCTCCTCTCCCTGGTGACCAGCATGGGGAAATTAAATGCAGCTTCCTCAGGGGAAGTGCTGATTGGATATTAGGAAGAGTTTCCTCACTGAAAGGGTGGTCAGCCACTGGAACAGGGTCCCCAGGGTCACAGTTCAAGGAGCATATGGTTGATCCTCTTAGCCATGTGGCTTATTTTCAGGCAGTAGTAAGGAATGGTGATTTGGACTCAATGATTCCTTCTGAGTAATTTTCAGATTTAGATGATACTAACTGATACAATTTACAAATTTTTTAGCAACAGTTTGGGATCACAGTATAATTTTTAATTAAAGATAATGAAAAACTGCTGTGCATAATGTATATTCCATAAGTCAGCTTATTGATAAGGTCCCTAATTTCATTACATGTAGCACTGCTTGCAACCCAAAAGTCTAACATAAGGGCATGATTTGCTTTTTTAATGTTCCACCCCTCAGGAAGAATACATACCCTTCAAAATTGCCTCAGCATTTCCTATCTTCATCTGAACTCTAGATCAAAATGAGTTCTGTAATTGGATTTTCACTAGTGTCTTACTTCCCTTTCCCTTTCCCAATTTCCCTAATCATGTCATGGTTTAACCCCAGCTACCAGTCAACCAAGCTGCACACAGCCACACACTCACTCACTGCCCCATCAGTGTGAGAGAACTGGATAGGTAATAGCTGAATAACACGTGGATTGAGAAAAAGACCTTTTAATTGGGAAAGCAAAAGCCATGCACACAAGTGAAATAGGGAATTTAGTCACAGCTTCTCAGAGGCAGGCAAGTGTTCAACCATCTCAAGGAGAGCAGGGCCCCCTCACACATAACAGTGACTTGGTGTAGCGATTTTACATTTGCTAATTTTTGTTTTCTAAACTTAGAGTAGTGGCCTGAGTGTTTACTATGATCATTTACTTTTTTTTCTACTGTCAGATAGGATTAGGAGAAAAGCAAGGCAGGCTCAAACTTAAAAGTTATGAAGATAGGCTTATTAACACACACTAAAAGAAGATAAAATGAAACTTCCAAAACACCTTTCCCTCCCCACAAACTATTCACTTTTTTACTAACAACATAAAGAAACAAAACCTGCAATTTTCAGTTGGTTTACTACTTTAAAATAGTCTTTCATCAGTTCTTAGGGAGAGAAGTCCCTTTTAGTCTGCTATGGAATCTCCCTACTGACAACATAGAACAGTACTCTTGTGGGATTTACTTTTTACAAAAAAAAAAACCACCAGGGAACCTGCTTTTGCGAAGTTTCTCTCATTTGACAGCATTTCCCCAGCTATGCTAATGGGCTATATCAGCTAATTTAAGGTATTGTTTAAGTATGACTCTTCTAGTGTAAAACAAAGGTTCTCTTTATCTATCTCTAAATTCATCTTTGTTTTAAGAAACAAAAGTATTTTTTTCTTTTCTTCCCTGGGACAGAGGGCATCTTTTTATTTCTATCTTTTTCTGTTCAAAATTCTCAATTAGATCACAACTATATTAATCTACGGTTAGGACTAGAATTTTGCATCCCCCTAAAAAGCATTTTATAAGTTATAGGGATATTTAAGTCTATTTTCTATGGTTTTACAAGTCCAGCCCAAACTAGGCAACTCCTCAATCTTCCTCTAACTTAGAACTTTACTCTCTCTTCACTGACTTTTAGTTTTATGCCATGCCTCTATGTTTTAATTGCTCTGTCTGTTCTCACTCAGAGAAAGGATTAGTGCTTTGCCAGTCCCATCTGTCAAGGAAAGGGCTAGCATCTCTCCCAGGCTTGTAGATGGTGATGTGATGTCTGCCGGGCGGCCGCTCTGGCTGCACAGATGTTGTATTTAAAAGCTGTGCTGCTGGTGGCAGCTGCGGCCTCTCCGTCCCCCCCGCTGGCTGCTGCCAGGACCCTGCAAGCCATGGCCGGCCCACCAGGCCCTGAGGGGCCACGGGGCAGAGCAGGACTGGCCCTGTTACCTGTTCCAAGGCAGGAAGGATAAAAGGACTCTTCCTGCGATTTCTCCGATTTTTAACCCTGTGTGTGTTCACAGAGGCGTATCACCTTTCTAACTGCTATATTAACTGTTACTTTTCATGCCTAGTCACTGATTGGTTTTGCTATGGCTTCCTCAGAAAAATCACTTCGTTGCTAAACCACCACACCTGGGATGACAAACACCATCTTTCTAATGTCTCCTCCTTCCTCCTTCTTCCCCCATCTTTATATACTGAGCATGATTTCATGTGGTCTGGAATATCCTTTTGATCAATTTGGGTCACCTGTCCTGGCTGTGCATCCTCCCAAACTCCAGTGTACCCCCAGCCTCCTCATCAGCATGGCAGTTAGAGAAGCAGAAAAGGTCTTGACTGGGTTTAAGCCCTGCCCAACAAAGTATAAGTATCTCTGTATTACCAATGCTGTGTTCAGCGTTAATACAAAACCTACTGTTGGACACAAAATGAAGAGCTTGACTTCAGGTAGAAGAAAAAATTCAGAAGGTTTTATTTTTAATTTCACACAGCCCTTTTATAGCATGCTGCACTAAAAAAAACATGATTGGTTAATAAAGACGACATTTCACTGGTTAAATAATAGAAACAGCACCTGTGAGAGGATTGTTATGAGAGCTTAGCAATGTTATGAAAAACAAAGGGCTGTTTACCTACAGCATCCTTGAGAGGAATGTATTCTCTCACAGAAAAATTAGACACTAACAGGCTGAAAATTTTATGAACTCAGAAAATCAAACCCACACCTACCCTTTACCAGTTATTGGGAAGAAAATTAATTCTATGCAGAGAAACTAAAAAAAAAAAAAAAAGTGCTATTGAGTGGCCTATTTTTTACTAAAAATTAGACATTTATTTGCTAAAGCCCTCAGAAACCCTCACTGTAGATTTAAGACCAGAACCAGCTTCTGAATACAGGCACAGGGAAAAGGATTAATTGAAGAGGTGAAAATCTCTGCACTGGTCTGTGGCAAGTAACAGAATGTGTGAAAAAATGCAGTGGTGTAAGTCATAATGAAGAGTACCCTTTAAATTTTCTGCATGACATCCACTTTACATTATAACCTAAATTAGGTTACAATAAGAAAGTTGAATTATGTCAAATTATCAGTCACTTCATTGCTCATTAGGGAAGCAGATAGTTACATCATCATTCTCAGTAAAACTTTTTTTTTTAATCAGTATAATTCTTGATGGTTTATTTGTATTGAAAATTTTTAGGGTTTTGTGGTACATTTTTTAATGTTCAACAGGTTTTTAAAACCTTTCTGAATTATATGAAAGCTATCTTCTAGATCAACATGGAAACAAAAATTCAAAGTCTCACTTTTCCATTTTCTTGAATAATACTAGTGCAGTCTTGGTAACATAAATCATGTCCAGCAATTGATTCTTCAAGGTCTTCTTCCTACTTCTTACCTCTTTTTTTTTTTTTTTTTTTTTTTTTTTTTTTTTTTGCCACTCTTTTGACCATTTTAACAGTATATTTCTTATTATCATGAGAAAACACAAAGGTTTATGAAGTCTGAGACACTAAGTGCCCGAGATTTACAATATGTGCTAAACTCGTTGCAAACAGCAGATATTAATGCAATTGTTAAATCTAGTGAACCTCTTCAGGCATTCTGACGTGCTCTAAAATTAAAGATATGGAGAAGATAACAAAAGACTGAGGACTACAATGACTGGAATAGACTGTGATGAAAAGCATTTTGCAAATGAGCTGACTTAGTCAGACAACTCTGATTACATAGGATTATTCATTGTGAGCCAAAGTATCATAATGCATTCAAAAAATAATGCACTACATTTAAAAAGTAACATTTTAAGCGCTGCATAGATAAATATAGAGGATAGCTTGTGGATATAAATCATAAAGAACTAATTTTGTCATGTCTCACAGGGCATCTATTTGAGCTATTGAATATGCTCTTTAGCATGTTCTTCAGAAGCCAGTACAAAAAAAATTAAAAGTCTAGAGTCACAAGAGATCCTATTCATTCCTTTGCCACTGGTCAAAATATGTCAAGCATCACTGCAATTCCACTATTACTATGTGCTTGACAGAACAACTCTCTGAAAATTAAGGTGTGCACTATATGATACACAAATATTTGATATTACCAAAGCTGGATGTTCTTTTTCTGTTCAATAATTCCTAACTTAAAAAAAAAAAAAAAGGAAAGAATTAAAATAGTAAAATAAGGTATTAACTTGCCTGATACATTTTTTTAAAAAGTTAACATTTTAATACACGTATTTGTATTTGTTGTTGTCTGATGTTTTAATATAACTTTATTACATAAAAAGCTTATTTCATGAAATCTATTTCACACACTTGCAGAATCACAGAATCTATGAGATTGCAAGGAACCTCTGGAGAGTCTCTAGTCCAAAAACAATGCTTTAACAGTTGGCTCCATGAGGTTACCCAGGGCTGTGTGAAGTCGTGGTTTTAAAATCTCTTAAGCATAGACCCTCAGCAAATTCTCTGGGTAGTTTGTCCCAGAGTTTGACCACTCCTACAATTAAAAAAAAATAAATAAATAAAAATCCTGTGTTTTGACTTAATTCTGTGTGTTTTAATTTGTGTTTATTGATGAGATCCCCTCAAGCCTTTTCAAGGCTGATCAGGTCCAGCTTTCTCAGCCTACACTCAACTTAAAAATGCTTCATTCCTTTAATAATCCTTTTAATGGACTTATTCTAGCCAGTTCATGAGTCTCCTACACTGGGAGTCCAGACATGGACTAAGACCTCCGGATGTGTCTCAACAGTGCTGAGAGGAGGAGGAGGATCACATCTCTCAACGTTCAGGCACATCTTACCCTTATGCAGCCCAGCATGCTTTTGAACTCCTTTGCCATGAAAGGCACATTGCTGGCTCATGGTCAGCTCGGTGTTTACCAGGACTCTCAAGTCCTTTTCTGCAGAGCTTCTTTCCAGCCAGTTAAGCTCAAATCTGTATTAGTGTCTTTGGTTATTCCTCAACAGGATTTTGCATTTTCCTTTGTGGAATTTTGTGAGATTACTGGCAGTCCAATTGCCCAGCCTGTCCAGGCTGATCTGTCTGGTACAACAATTATATTTCCCCACTTTGTATCATCTGCAAACCTGCTGAGGATGCACTTGGTCCAAACTTCTAGGTCATTCAGCAAGATTTTAAACAGTATTTCACTCAGTATCAATGCACGGAGTACACCACTGGTGACTGGCCTCGAGATGGAGTTTGTGTAACTAGTTACAACCCAAGCTAGTTTTGACAAAAGCCTTTACTAAAAATTATTAAACAAAATTAGATTATTCTGTAGTTCTTAGATATGTGAAAACCTGTGATTATAAATATAAATATGCTAGGCTATCATGTCATCCAAAGTCATACTGAAAAGGAAAAAAAGAAAAACCACCAGGATATACTTAAACCAGCTTTAAATATCTTCTTTGAAAAACTTTTTAAAAGCAATCCTAAAAAAAGTTAGATAAAGCTAAGTTATAAATTATGTCCCATTTACATGAATTAGAAGTGAGTGATAAGCACTGGTACTCACTAGGCAGTGATAATCACTCATCTGAGCTTATTTTACAACCAGGAAGAGAGTGTCTTCTAATATCTCAGTGAAAAAAAAAAAAAAAAAAAAGTTCTATGATGCGTTTTTAAAAAAAATCAGAAAATTAGATTTAGAACACTTATAATGTACATATCTGGAGAAATATTTGCACCTGATATTTCATTTTATTACCAAATCAGATTTAGTTATAGATTTTCTTTAAATTCTGAAAGGTATACTCCATTTCAGTGTGCCAGGAGTCTAAAAAATTGAAATCTTCGGACACGTTCTTTTCTCAGACACCATCTGTCAGTGAAGCTATTCATTCAGTATGAATGTTTTGGGTCTTTGGCGGGGGGGGGATTTATGGTTTCTTTTGTTATTGTTGTGATTCCAGTATGTTTTGAATTAAATAATTAATTTCAAAATAAGTATTTGGTTCACCTGAATTTTTAATAACCATGTATATGGAATGCACAGATTTTGGGATTCAATATTACTACTCTTCTAGCAATCCTTGTTTGCATTGGATTATACTTTCAGAAGTCTCTATAAAAAATTACTTCCAAAATTTTTGAGCAGGGATGCATTGAAACATGATATCTTGCTAAATAATTAAGTTTTGGTTGAAAGCTATGGCGGGAATTTTAGCAAAAGGCAACCTTAAGAAAAGAGAAATTTAGCCACAATCTGCTTAACTTCTGATGACTTAAATATTTAGTCTTCATAATCAGAAACAGGTCATTCTTTGCAGATATATATTCATATATGAATAGGCTGTGCATGTATATATTTGGGTTAGTTGGTATCTGTTGTGGAATAGCCCCAGTACGCACCTAAGTACCACACAGCCACTCTCTCACGTCCACCTCCAGGGGAGATGGGGAAGAGAATTGGAAGGGTAAAAGTGTGAAAACCCTTAAGTTGAGATTAATAGTTTAATCAGGAAATCAAAAGCCATGCACGTAGGCAAAGGCAAATAAGGAATTAATTCACCTCTTCTCATGGACAGACAGGTGCCCAGATATCTCCAGAAAAGCAGGACTGCATCACGTGTAACACTGACTCGGGAAGAAAAATACCATCATTCCAAATGCCACCCCCTTCCTCCTTTTTTTGACCAGCCTTTATTGCCAAGTATGACATTATATGACATGGAATACCCCTTTGGTCAGTTTATGTCACCTGTCAATGTGTCTTGCCTCCCAAACTCTTGTGTAGCCCCAGTTGCTTGCTTTTGGGTTCATGTGAGGAATAGAGAAGTCTTTGATGCTGTGTCATAGCTGCTGAAACATCCCTGTATTATCAACACTATTTTGGTCAGAAATATAAAGCAGCATTTATTCACAACTACTATGAAGAAAATTAGCTCCACTCCAGCAAAACCAGCATTCTAAAACAGAAAAAAACCCCAGCATTCTAAACTACCTTTGTTTTGTAGCTCATTATTCGCTTTCCGTATTCACTATTTAACAATCACAGGAGATCCAAGTGTTTTGAATCTGTAGTAGTAGTGACATGGGAGCACACATTATCTAAATCCTTCCATTTCTAAAAGCAGAAATGCTTCCTGACTTTCTATGTGCTGTGTTAATCTGATAATTCTAATCCATATTAATAATTATAAGGCAATCTACTGCAACAAATATTATGAGCCAAAAAATCTTCACACTTCAAGAATTGAAAAACCCTCAAAAACATTGACACAGTCCTCTTCAAAGACAGGTTACTGATGTAATTATTTCTCCATCTGCAGCATGTGTAGAGAAGCCCATGCAGGAGCAGATTTTCTGGCAGAAACTGTGTTGTATGGGAAATACCCATATTGGAGCAGTTCATGAAAGACACTGTCCTGTGGGAGGAACTTGATGCTGAAGCAGGGGAAGGGTGTGAGAAGGAAGGAGTGGCAGAGACAAAGAATTATGAACCAACTGCAGCTCCATTTTCTATCCCCCTTGGCTGCATGATACGGGGGAATTAGAATAGTCAGGAGTGAAGCTGAACCTGGGGAAAAAATAAAAAAGGAGTAGAGGTGGTAGGGGAGAAGAAGGGTATTTTTATTTCTCACTGTCTTACTCCATTTCAAATGGCTGTCAGTAAATTAAACTTTTTTTCCCTGAGTCCAGTTTGTTTTGCCTATGAGAGTAACCAGCAAATGATCTCCCTGTCTTTATCTCAACTCATGAGCTCTTCCATCATATTTTTTCCTTGCGTCCTGTTGAAGGGTGTGAGAGTGAGAAAGCAGCTCAGTGGGCACCTGGCAGCCAGCTAAGGTCAACCCACCACACACATTTAGGATCTATCCAGCTCTTATAATTGATGAGCGACACAGACATTTACCAAGACAAAGAGATAAAAACAAAACAATACTGTTAATATGTGCTCAATGAAAGGCCTTACTGGGCACAACTAGAAGGATGAACAACAAAGATGCTTGTAGTCCAGTCCGTCATAATTTACTTCATTTATACAGCTGTTCTGAATTTGAATGCAATGTTCACTAACCATATTAAAGGTTTCCTTAAATATCACATGCAGAAATTCTGACAGATAACAGTAAGATGGAACGTTTCTCCACACTGGTATTTTCTGCCTCCCAAATATATATGTAGC
This sequence comes from Cettia cetti, assembly GCA_013401135.1. NCBI lineage: Eukaryota > Metazoa > Chordata > Aves > Passeriformes > Sylviidae > Cettia > Cettia cetti. Next base: position 16,642 of record VZUI01032923.1, read on the forward strand.
AGTGTTAAACACACCATCTTCTGTTATAACAGATGGTGTCCCCATTAATGATAAATGTAAAACTATATTTATGTCAGACAGCAAATTAAATGAAATGTAGCTTAATTCAGTACTATGTTCACACTGCTCACTCTGACGCTATGGCATGGTTTTCTTTTGTTTAATTTCTTCAAAAATTTATCTCCTGTTTTTGTCAAGACCTAACAGAAGGAATGCTCAATTAAGAAACTCCAGATAAATTAATTAAAGAATTTTATTCTTCTGGTTCACCAAGAAGTTGTCCCTTTCTCCTAGTGTCAAGAGTGATTACATGTCCAGAAAGATTGTCTCCTCAGTTATGTGCAACTGTTTAGTTCATGCTCCAAGAATTATGCAAGGGTTTTATAACTGGATGAAGGCGATACTTTTGATGATATATTTAATTGGAAGACACTGAATGATGCCAATTTTATCTCCTTGGGTTTTAGGAATCTCAGTCATTAAGAGAGTTAAATAAAAAGGAGTTTTTTTCAGTATGTATTACCAATGATACTGACAATTTAACTCAAGCAAAAAAAAAATGCAAAAAAAGGAAGACAAAATACAAACAACAACAAAATTTTGAAGAAGCCAGAAAGTCAAAGCTTTTAAACTTGTGCAAAATTAGGCATATCACAAAAAAAACCACAACAGTCAAGGTGGAAAAGAACTATTACATTTCCTTAGATACCAATTGCACAATGAAATACAGACATTTTCTCATAGGACTAAAGTTGCATAGTGAGTTTTACTAGATACTACTTCTAAGTATAAATCATTATTTTTAATGGGAAAGCCTATTTTTGTTTTTGAAGATGGATTGCCTATCTTCATCTCTTAGGGTTTTCTGTCGATCCTAAAATTCTGAAAAATGTGAATAAGGCTAGGAATATAGTTTCTTTTTATTTTAGTTCATTTGAAAATTAATTCAACCCAAAGAACACCAAAACTGACCAAAGCAGACATATGTGAGAAGTCTGCTGATGAACCTGGGCAGTAAAACTAGTAATACGACAAAAGCAGAATGCATACTGGTTGAGGGTCAACCTTTTCTGAATTTTTATTTTCGCTTGAGGAAATAGGACATATTGGACAAATGCCTGTCATTTTTGGTTTTGTCAGCTTCTCGTCTGGTACCTCATTCTTGTCTCAAAGCCCTGTTCTTGCCTCTGCTCCAGTGAATATCCAGTACAGCACACTAGAGTCACTATCTAGAGCTAGCAAACAGGCAGGTAGCCATCAGCTGCTCTCTCTGCTCAAATGGCCATCTGGTTTCTCTGTTACCAGGTTCTGAAAAACACTTAATCTTATATTTTCGTGCAGAAAACAGATACAGTGGAATTGCTTGAACTGGGAGATATATTTCTCAAGAAGACGATATGGAGAAAACATAAGGAAAAATGAGGTAGACAAGAAAAGAGGGGGCAAAATATGAAAGGTAAAATGACTATTCAAATAGAAATGGGGTCTGAGATCTCATGGGAACAGCAACATGATGTTTCTTTACATATTGTTTCTTCAGAACAATCTTAATGCATATATCACTTGAGATTTCAGACGTAAAAGTCATTAAGTTTTTTATATAATACATGCAAAACATCTGAAAGACAACAATGCCCACAGGCAGAGCAGGCAACAGAAACGATGAAGAAAAACAATCACAATTTTGCTGTCCAATACTGGGCTCTTTGTTTCTGTATGAGCTACATTGATTCACTGCTGTCTCTGCCCAATTTCATGGTTCATTGTCCTTGCTAAAAGAAGATTGGTTTCAACTTCATTGTCCTATACAAAAGAACAGTCCATCCTTCCAAAGATAACAAATGGCCGTTAGACCTTACTGTGAGTACCAACACTACAGACTCTGGCAGGTGCACTGTTGTGGAGCGATTCAAATCTGTTAGAGTCATCCTCCAACAGGGTAGTTGTTAAATGTATATTTAGTATCACTGTCAATCCTAGCTCTCTCCAGCAGATGATGAGCAGACTTAGTCTAAAAGCAAGACATCATTTTTTTTAATATAATTTTCCCTCTCTCTGTTTCTACTCAACCATTACATCTGCTACACAGTATATATTTTGTGATAGAGAAATGATTGGTTTAGAGAAAGTGAAACATTTTATTGGTTGAGATTGGGTCACCAAGGCATAACCATTATTACCATTACTGAAAATCTGGTATTATTTTAAGAAATACAAGAAAATGGACAGAATACTCTAGCCTGGAAAGCCCCTTTTCCTCTTCTATTTGTAAAAAAACCCCATATATATAGGCAGGATTAGAGAATTGAAACATGGTTGGAAAGAAGAAATTAGAGCAGAACCTATAATCTACCTGTATGAGAGGTACTTTTACTTGTATCCAAATAAATGTGTTCTTTCAATGAATAATCTGTTCCTTTCTGTACAATTTGCATAAGACTTTGCAAAATGACTAATCACCTTTTGGAAGATATTCTGGTAGCTTCCTGTATCCTCAAAAAAATTCTCAGGCTATAGAGGACAGTGTCGTGCCTCCCACCTTCTCATATGCCATCTAACATAATTAAATAAATTTAAACAAAATAAGTATTATATTTTCACATGAACAGCAGAAAAAGAAAGCAGAAGAATAATGTCACAATTGCTTTACTGAGGAGTGAAAAAATAAAATTCTTATCAGTAAAAGTGGAACAGTTTTTCAATATCAGATTTTTATGTGCCTTAAGTTTTAGCTTTCATATTTGTCAGATTCTCTGCTGCCTAAGTGTGTAGCTCTGAGCCTCATATTAAGTGTCAGTAAGCTCTCTTTACAGAGTAGGTAGACATAACAATACTTTTCCAGCTTGAGACAAAGGACAACTGTTTTCAAGCCCAAAAAAGCATAAACAACAGAGAGCTGAAGGGAGAGAAAAAGGAGGAGGGAACTTCATAACCAGAAGGTATAATGGGACAATTTACCCCAATATGCAAATGGACCAAAACTTGTAAAAGTGTGAAACTTCATGACCAGTCATGCATTTTGTGACCATTTTGGGTCCATCGTGTGTATGGCCCTGGCCAGGCTCTCGTACTGTCCAAGGTGTATCCTTTAAGGCCTTTATTCTCTTAGCACTATCCAGTCTCTGTTCTAGGTCAGCCTTCTCAAGGCATCACTTACACTGGGGTAGTTTTTGCCATTGTACTATATATATAGCCATCAAATCTTTGGCGTGCTAAGATTACAAAAAGTTACTTCACCCCAAAAAATTTATAGAAAATATCAAATAATAAGGACGCTGTTCTTCTTGACTTCTACAGAAAACAAAATGACAGCATTTTTAAACTTAGTAATGTTAGACGTTATTGCCTGGCAACAGCTTTACATAGAAAATGCATTGTGTTTCACAGAACTCTAATTTAAATAAAAGGTTTCTGATTCTCTCAGTCCGGGCAGGTATTTTTTCTGAAAAAGAAAGCAGATACAGTATATGACATATCAAAATTGAATCTCTGGTTTCAACAAAAAAAGAAAAAAAAAAAAAAAAAACCCCAGAAACAAAAAAGAAACAAAAACCAAATTTAATTGTTTATTGTGTAAACAAGGAAAAGAAAGAGAATGACTTCCCAGCACATTTTAAAATCTCCAGTTGAGAGATATATTCTGTATTTTAGTACTTACTCCATTGCATATTTGATAATACCAGTAAAACCAGAAGACATTCATTTTTTTTCTGGAGAGATCTAATAACCAACTATTGGAATCTGAGGTGGAACTTCTCAGACATGTGAATTTATTTGCTTGGGAAATGAAATGTGACCTCAGTCAAATATTCTCATGATAAGTTAATGAAAGACTTGACCTGCGTTAGAGAAAGAGTCATATTCATGTACCTCTGTATTGTGTGTGATTAAGTAAGTTTTAGTAAGCTTTCAGAGGTAAAATAGAAGAAGGAAATGTACATATCTTTGAGAGGAACTTAGATGTCCCTGGAAAAATATGGGTGTATTTTTAGGAAGCATCTTTCACATATATCCTGTAGTTCAGGGGTGTGGGGAAGAAAGAGGGATGGGATAAAATATACACTCATAAACAGTGCCAAGGCTGTATTCTGGCCCACAAGCCCAGAAACAACTTACACTCATACTGTTAACACTCCCAAATCATACTCAGATTCCTTTGGAAGGGTGCAAGTCACCCAAGGCTGAAACTGTGTAAGAATGGAGCCTAGAAACTCATCTTGTAGATAATTAAAATGCAGCCTTGTCCCAAATCTTTGTACTGCTTAACTAATTAAGATGAAAACTCAGGGCTTCATCAGTGTAGCACTGTCTTTTTAAAATGTGTACATGTAACACCAGAAACAGATATCTGAATCAGAAATAATAATGAAACACTGATATTGCTTTTAAAATCTCACTTTAAGCAAGGGAAATACTATAAGCAGGAAGATATAAGTAAGAAAGAAGATAAAGAGAAAAGATAAATGAGCCACAGCACAGATAAGAAGTCTCAGAGTTAACATTAACCTAAAAAAACCCTTATGTGATAGTTCAAAAAATCAAATATTTCATGGGGGTTTTTTCCTCATCTCTAAGGATATATCAGCAAAATTATTCTAAACAGTGAAGTGTATAATGCACTGAATTGCTACTGTATAGTACTGAACCTCATACATATTCTCTCTAAAAGCATGGTCTGTTCCATGCTGCATCCAGCCCCTGAGCAGATTCAGATCTTATCTAGCAATAGAAATTAGGCCTGTGTAAGGAATTCTGAAAAGACAGTCTGATTCTGTAAGGAATACACTGTACAAGGGAAAGGAGCAGGTAACACAGCAATTGGGAAAGTACTAAAAAAATACAGAAAAATGCTGTAATATGATAACCACTTTGGATTTGTAACTACTTATTCTGACTTTGTCCTCTTTTATGTTATTTATTTCACAAATTCTTAAAGAAGACATAATTTTCTCCATATACTTAGTTAAACAGTCTTTAAATATCAAATTTACACTATTCTTTATTAGAGTATACCAATTACTTGCCTTAGAATCATTAAAATATTATTATGCCAAGAATAAAGTAACACTTAAAATTTCAACTATTTTCAGCCTTTGATTTCATTTTTTGGGTCTAAAAAAGTAAATAATTGTTTCAACCCATAGGCTGGAGTGGTGAAGAAGAAAATATGTGAATAAAGTTGTCCTGTTGCTGTTATTTTCATAAAGTGTACATCCCTACTGAAATAATTACAACATTAAAAGAAATGAACTATAGGTATTTCTTCAGGTTATTAACATTTTGACATCATATATCTATGTTCAAATATAAGATCAACTAATAAAGAGACAAAATTTCTCCAAAGTTTCTAGATTAGGTGGTAATGCAGGTTAATTTTGACTTACTGCTTGCTTACACAAGCTTGCAAATGTGTACAAAGTGCACAGACGGGCACAAGAGGAAAAAAATGGTTCACTTACCTGCGATAAAGGTAAAGGATAATTTAATTAAGATTGTTTATTTTAAGAAGAGACTTTAAAATACCTTTGCTTGTTTAGAACAACAAGCAAATGCAGAGATGAGACAATTCATCTCTATAAAGTCTGATTAAGATCGTACATTTCTCACTAGAGAAAGTGGAGATCTTATCAGTGCATAAAAGTACCTAAAGGAAGGGAGTAAGAAGGAGCCAGGCTCTTTCTGTGGTTTCAGTGACAGGACAGGGAGCAATGGGCACAAACTCAAATGCAGGAGGTGCAGTCTGAACATAAGCAAATAACTTTTTAACTGTGATGATGACTGAGGACTGGAACAGGTTGCCCAACGAAGGAGACTTCTTCCTTGGACAATTTCAAAATTCATCTAGATGTGACCCTGGGTAAAGTGTTCTAGGTGGCCTTACTTGGGCAGAGGGATTGGGCAAGATGACCTCCAGAGGTCCCTTTCTACCTCAACCATTTTGTGATTTTGTGATATAGTTCTAAGATGAAAAGTGACTATTTAAATTATTAAAAACCCCCAAATATTAATACTATTATAACAATAGAAAAATAGCTATAAGAAATGCAGATTGAAAGTAGCTCTCTACCAAAGAAAAAAAAAAAAAAAAGGTAGAAGTACTGGTAAGTACAAGCGAACTACCTACATTCATTTAAGAGAGAATTTAATTAAGTTTAGGTAAGAAACTATATTAAGAAAAAAAGGAACATTCTTTGGTTGAGAAATTAAGATATCCAATATAGAAGTATCATCAAAGTATATTTTTGTTTTAGTTGTACTGCCTTAAACCATGATTTGGGGTTGTAAAATCCATTGGTCACATCTAGCATGAGTTCAGAAGGGGAAAGTACTGCTTGAAAAACTCAACTTCCTTTTGCTACCAGCTCAAAGAAATACAACAGAAGAGCACAAAGCAGCACTCAGTACTGATGTTCTGGATTACTTAATTTCTAAATTTAAGAATACTCCCTTCTTTAATAGAGTTTCTCTCTTAAGCTTGCTAAACTCTATTTTAAATTAGTGCAGATAATTTGCTTGTACAGCATATTGCAGAGTACTGCTTTGTGCTCCTCTATTCTATTTCCTTGACTGCAAAAGTCACAGGGCAATCCACCATTTTTCCAAATAACATATGTAGTACTAAGTCTTACACTAAATGAGATATGTTTCTTAAAAGAGAAGTATCTCTGTCCAGTCCTAATATTTATATAGAAGTTTCTGTTGTACTAAAGTCTAGTGACATTTCATCATCTACACATATTTTTTGTTTCCTCTTGATCAAGAAGAGGACACAAAATAAAGTTCCTTCTGGATAAGTGAAATACTGAGCAATCATCATTAAAATTATGCAATGTAGTCTTATGGTTGTCTCATTTTTACTGTGTTTCAGTAATGCAAAACTTACTTCATGTCTATGATGTGCCAAAGCACAACTAAGCTCAATTTTAAATGGGAACTATGTCATATAATCTTTAAGTATAAGCCATTAATGTTATTCAGCAAGTATCACAGTTTAGTGCTCAACACAATGTCTGTAGAATGCTATTATCTAATGAATATAAAGCCAATATTGACTTACAGCTCATTGAGCTCATTGGTATTTGTCCATGGGTCATTGACGGTAGAACATTTTACGTCTACTATGATTATGTTTGGATACATATTTATACCCAACAGTTTATTGTTACAATTATATAGAAGATTTAAAATTACCCTGAGTTTAAAGCAGACATGTTAAGGAAATTCAGCTTAAAGACAAAGTGATATCCTCATAAAATCTTACAGCGGGAACCTGTTATTATCCAATTACTGCATTGCTCCACAAATTAGAAAATCCATCTTTTAATCAATACTTTTTTTATTGACTAAGCAAAGCTTAAAACTGATTGGACTGCTGTTAAAACCCCTGGATGATGGAGCATACTTTGCTGCACCAGCCTTTCACATATATTAAAAAAAACTCCACAGAAGGCTAAAGTCTTCCTGTTCTCATTTGTTTCTCAAAGCCCTTTTATAAGCCAAATAAATGCCCTTGAATATCAGGACTTGTATGTGCATTGGAGATATATTTCTAGTTGGAAAAGACATCTCTGCCAAGGAAAACTTTTAGTATTCATTTATTTATTTATTTAATAGGATTTCATATCACTACATCAGTAATAGCTATTAGTTACAGTACAGTTAAGTACAAAATGTAGACCAAACTTCAATAAGGTAAAGAAAAAGACAAAGATTATCTTCAAAAACTAATCCAAAGAAAGCGTAATGGCCTTAGGAAGTGAAAATCCCTTATATATGTAGAAAGAAATAATCAGGCTATTTCAATAGTGATTTTTTTTTTGTTTGTTTGTTTCATTATTTGTTTTATGAATCAACAATACCCTGCTTTACAGAGAGGGAGGGGCAGCTCTAGCCTATCAACTGACAAATGACAGAATGAAAAACACTTTAATCACAAAAGCTGTGTTTTCAAACTTTGGAAGGGTAACAACAGGTAAAGCTTTAGCTGTGAAAGGCCTCACTTTGCTACAATAAAGTGATTCATTCAGTACAAATGGAATTGGAAGGAGGAAATTGGCCAATCCATTTAACCCCAAAAAAAAAAAAAAAAAAAAAAAAAAAAAAAAAGTCTGCTATCTATTAAACAGCCTTACAATTCTTACCATAGAATTAAGACAGAAAAGTTTGTTGCTTGAAATAAAGAAAAAAATGCTTGTTTTTTTCTCTAGCTGAATAGTATTATTGTGAAAGTTATATACCTCATAATTAGAAAATACGGGGCCTGAATTTGATTCTCCTGAATTTAACTGCTCCACTAAGACATTTAATTAAAATCCCTAATCTTAGCTTGGTTTAATATACATCCTTGTGTATCTTCTATATTTTCCTGAGATTTAAATAAAAGTAAGGTCAGCATTCTTCACAGAAGCCCTCTTTTCAAAGGTTTATTCTTACAGCAAAAATACCACTAAGCCAAAACTTGATTCAAATATTTTCAGTCCAGATAGGAAATTATTTTCTAGAATCTAAGCTACCACTACTGTGTCGTTTTCATCTGGAAAGAAACTATCTCATCATTATGTATAAATATCTCAAAGGCAGGGGCCAAGAGGATGATGCCAGACACTTTTCAGTGGTTCCCAGTGACAAGATGAAGAAAACTGGCCATAAACTAAAACACAAAAAGATCCACCTCAACGTGAGGAAGAACTTCTTTACATTGAGGGTGTCACAGCACTGAACAGGCCATCCAGGGAGGCTGTGGAGTCTCCTTCTCTGGAGACATTCAAAACCCACCTGGATGTGTTCCTGTCACTTGCTCCAGGTGACCCTGCCTTGGCAGGGGGTTTGGACTAGATTATTTCCAGAGGTCCCTTCCAACCCTAAGAGTTCTGTGATTCTGTGACAGCATAATCAAAGCAAATATTTTTAATGCTTGAAATCCACATAGCAGAAAAAAATAATTGTTTCAAAAAACTCTCTATATGTAAGGCCTCATTCTATACTGCTGCATTTTTTAGTGTTACAAAATGAATTCTAACAATGATACTGATCTAGCATTGTCATAGTGGCCAGTAAGTACAAATCACTGATCACCAGTTTAAGAATTCTTCCATCTACTTTTAAATGCACTTACATTTGCTTTGAAAACAGATCAGGAAAACAATCAAGCATTGAAATTAATGTTGAAACTGCATAAAAACAATCATCATATTTTATTAATTTTTTTCTTCATAGTGATATTTATATTTCTATCCTTAACATTTTTAATTCAAACATTTAAATATAAATATGTTTTATATTTATCCTTCTTAAGATCTATATAATCAGAAAAAAAATATCATTTCTTCTATACTGTAAACTAGATGATATACACAAAGAAAATAGTGATGGTTTGTACAAATTATAGCTTGATTGATATTAGCCTGATTTTGACCACAGACTTCAAAATCAAGCACTGGATCACACAATCCTAACAAAGGACTGAGTTAAGAAAGGAACATCTTTTGCCTAATGAGTAATTGGAAACAAGAGATGCGACTGTGCGATAATAAGATAGAGTGATAATCTCCAAATTAACACCATATTCACCATTTCTTCTTTGAGAAATAACTGACAATTTTCTTACTAAATTGTTGAATGGTATAATTTGCCTATCATGTGTCATTTTTGCTTGGGTCTGGTTTATAATAGGCAGAAACAGCTTAATTCAAGTAAAGCATTTTTTAATGATTATAAAAAAATAGTCTGGTTTTCTTTTATTTAGATGTAAGAAAAGAAGAAAGTTATCATATTACCTAAAAAAATCAAATACTGTTTAAGTAACATGGTGTGTCATGATGTTCTTGCATTTTGACCTTCCCAAAAGAAGGAAACTTTCATTAGTAGTAATTTATAAATATAGTAACACAAAGTGAAGGAACTCACCTAGAAAATTCACTCTAAATATAGAATTTGCACTCCTACTCCTACTTATGGTATGCCAGAAGACTTATAATAAATAATTGTACTAAATAATATCAAAATATGCAATCATTAGGATTGTTTTAATATGATTGAAATGGTAATGATAAATGTATTTAAATAATAATGAGACGCAAACTTTAAACTCAAAAGTCAGACCACTGAAATCAACAGAAAATAAGTGCAGGCATGTTTTGCTGTTCAGACATCTCAGGAAGGGCAGAAGACATGCAAAACCAATGAGTAGTTGACTTTGTTTCTATTTGGGGGATTTCTTTTCTTTTTTTCACATTTACTTCAGTGTCAATTATGGAATGTGCTAATATATGGAATAGTGGTGGAACAACTGAAATCAAGACTTTCTGATTTTTTTTCACAGGACATGGTTTTGCATTGGTATAGCAATTCTTGACACTGTAACCTAACAGCTGAGTTTCCTCTTCCATATATTCTTTTTTTATTGTACTCTCTCATTATGGATAGTTTTTATTTGGATTGTATCAGGATTGCAACTAACTGAGTACCAGTTTTCTGACCTCTAATTGTCTTCTTCATCTTTCTGAGGTTACTGGTTTTTTAAAGTGTGTGTTAAAAGTTCCTTGCTTGAGGTTGTTTTTAAAAGTTCAAATATAGAATATGTGCCACCTGTCCATGTGGGCTATTTTGCAATCTGAAAGGCTGCCCTATATTCTGGAATGTTTCCTTGTAATCAGTCTATGCTTTCCTTTGATTAAAATTATCCACTTTATGCCTAAACAACCTTTTCTCGTTCCCACTGTCATGTTTATGGCCTTCAATTACAAGCCAGTCTTGCTTCATGGATTTTGCTTAGCTTCCACAGTGGTATAATGTCAGAACATGTATGTACCTTTCCAAACAAAACCAAGATTTCTAACCTTTAGCATATGGAGGGGGGTTGTTTGTTTCTTTTCCTTCTTTTGTTCTTATATATTCCCACTGCATTACAAAAAGAATAACAAATGTAACTGAAATAATCTGTTAGTCTGAGCAATTTTATGAATTCACTCAAAGCAAGAAAATGTAAACTAAATGTAATGTAAATGCATAAAGACAAAGTAAGGAGTTGGCATTGAATTAAAGAATGTCCAGATTACTCTTTACAAAGCAGAATGGAATTTTTCGTTTGTTGAAAAGGTGATTAGGTGTTAAGGTGATTCTGTCCAACACTGTGGCCCTATAGCACTGCATAAAACTATTTTGTAGTTCCTAAAAATGAAAGTTTATGTGCAGAGACATATTGAGGTAAAGCAGAAGAAGAGGAAATTAAATAAGCAGGATGGTAATATATTTCTCCATAGTATTTTATTTGCATTATTCTTGCTGTTATTAGGAGTACCTGGAGATCTTAACAAATTGTACTACATTCATGTGTTACATTTGAAAAGTATGAAACAAAGATATGCAGAATGTTGGTATATTTTATGTCTGGATTGAAAACATGTACTTGAAGAAAAAAGAAAAACAAAAAAGTACTAGTAGTAATGACACACCAAATCTATCAGTCCTTACATTGATGATGTAAAAGTCACTCTTATTTTAAAAAATAAAAATTACAATCTGTTCTATAGGCATCTCAGTGGCACAATTTGTCATTCCATGAGTCTGACACAGTTTGTCATTTCATGAGTCTGACTGATAACTGTTGAAGTCTGCATTGGTGACAGAAGTATTGAATTATTGAATTGCTTCTTCTTAATTAACACTCATACAGGTACTGGGTGAAACTTCTGTGCCAGTCTAAGATAGAAGAAAGACCTTTACAATAACACAAATAATTTTTCAGGACCTTTTTATCCAGAAAGAAGCAAATATTACTCCAAAGAATTTATAAGTCTTTCAATTATGTTTCCTGTTACCAATGAATGTGTTACTTCAACAGTTAAGATAATAAACAGGATGGTTTTTAACACTTAATATATATTTTATTTTGCAATACGCGAAATGTGTAATATAAAATAAGTATAATTAAAGACAAGGATTGATGCCAGAAAAAACATAAATTGGGGATGAACTCATCTGTAATGACTTGGCAGCCCACACACAGTTGTCTAATCAGATTTGAGATACCCAAAACACTGTGCCTGGCCTTTAGGTTCTGCTTCACAAAGGAACAGTTCCCCCATCAATACCAAGTCATGTTTGTTAGATTTCCTGATATTTCTAACACCCTATAACATTCAAGATGCTTATTAACATTGATGTTTGGGTAAATGCATCAAGATTGTTATGTAGCCTGCATGGAAATTTTTGGGCAGCGGGCTAAGTGAACTTTTGACTTCCTGTTAGCATTGTGTGACCATTGTGCATCAGTATCATAAGTCATATTGCCCTGGTAGGCTGTTCCCTCATGTATTCAATTGTCCGAAGACAGATGTCATTTGTATATCTTCTTATCAATATGTGTAAATACATCATGGGAGGAGGAAAAAAGAGGCATCCAGACTGTATCCAGAGTTGTTCAGTTACAAGACAACACACAGTGTTCACATATAGAAACACGGGTCATTCCATTTAAGCATACAAAAAATACTGTGAGGAGGATTAAACATAAGATCAGATTGCCCAAACAAGTTGTTGCGGAGGCTTCATAAATGGAGACATAGTCCTGAGCAACCAAGGGTAGCTGACCGTGATTGTACACGGATGTTAAACTAGATAATAACAGAGATTATTCCCAAACTTCGAGGTTCTGTGATTTTTCTTCCATTAATAATCAGTCTCTGTCAAACTTGTTAAACTTTTAACATGTACAGTTTCCTAGAGTAAAGACAGCTTGACAACCCATTGCTTGAAGCATCATGTCCTTCTGTTTTAAGACAGTCTCCTCCTGGCTTGTTCTAATGTGCCTTCAATCTTGTGCTAGAAAAAATAATGGAAAATCAATCCCTATCCTCCTTGTCCCCTTGTCCATAATTTTCAGACCCCTCTTGACCCTATAAACCTTTGTCAGGTTCTCCTTTGCATATTTTATTCATAATTAAGTGGCTTAGTCATTCCTTCTCAGTCTGATTTAATGCGCTGCCTTTATTTCTGTTTTTTTTGGAAGCTTTCCATTTTAATACACTTTTTTTTGAAAGTTAGAAATCTGGTATATTCATTCATATAGTGACCGAATTATTTACCGTCTAATACAGTAGTTGTCTATTACTTTTAAAAAATTCCTAGCAGTATAATCATCTGCTTGTTATCTACTGCTACTAAATACTGAGCAGATATTCATATGGAACAATTTACCTTAATCCCCAGATTTGAGTCACAATGATCAGCCCAGAACACATAATTTTTTATGTAATGTGATATGTTTACTTATTTCTATATTTTAGTTTAATGGATTTATTGTCCACTAATATTGTAAGAATTTTGCATGATTATTTACAGACCATCTTTGTACTTGCTAAAATGAATAACACAATAACATCAGAAAATTTGTCATTTTACTGTTGTCAAAAGTCACATCAGCATATCTGGCACAGGTTCGTGGGGATTTCCCCTGTGAACTCTGACCACTATGAAAATTGATCATTTATCTTTATGTTCTTTCTTCTATCTCTTAATCAAGGAAAAACTTCTATTTTCATCTCAAGTTTTTCTATTTCCCCATCAAAAGACTTTTGGTAATCTAACAATTCATGTCAGCGGGACTGACCCCTATTCACAAACTTGTTGACTGTTTGACAAGGTATGTAAGGCAAGAAATAATTTTCCAAAAGCCATGCTGATTTCTTCCACTCTTCTATATTTGTGCACAGAACAATTACTTCTGTTCTTCATCTACCAAATTGCCTAGTATGGATTAGCCTTACAGAACTGTACGTCATTGCATGTCTTTTCAAACCTTTTCTCCCAGGAACTGCACTTGTATTTGTATAGTACATTTCCTACATACAAAGAAAGAAATATTCCTAATACCGTAACTGCAGCAAGCAAACTGCAAAAGAGCTACAGTTAAACAAAATTTAATACATAGCATGATATTAATAGGTGAAGCAGAACCTTATTGGAAACTTCAGGACCCTCAACACAGAAACATAATTTGAGTCACAGGACAGACTCCAAGTTATGTTTGTAAGATTTTATTTTCTAGTGGAGAATGGTTTCACAGATATCCTATTGGTTTCAAATGTCTAATAGTTTGCAATATGAAAGGTATTATTAATCCAAAATAAATGAATCATCACTAGTGCATTTAAAAATGCACATTTTCCTCTCTGATGTCAAGGTAAATCACAGACCATCACTCTGGATAATTTTTGCTATACTCTTTTACAGAGCAAAGTCAAGTTAATCTGTACTCTACTAGCAGAAGAAGGACAAAAAAGAGACCAGTCTTGACACATAGGGTAGCATATGTTAAGTGTCCTCTGGTTCATTAGAAAGAAATACACCGTCTCTAGGAGGTTTTTAGCTACATATGTAATTAAATCTTGGCAGCTTCAATTTTTTACAAAATGGCAGAACAAGAATTCAGCTGTCTGGTGTGTTCTTGAATTTCTTGCTAATTTACATTTTGAAGATGAAATTTTTGGTGGGCTATGTCATAATTCAAAATCTTAAATTTTTTAGTATTTGCTTGCATTTGGTTAACCACTCTTAGAAATGTTGTGTACCAAGGTCCTTATCAAGATTGAAACCTGATTCTTCCATGTAATATATTAATGCAATTAAATGCCCTTTATCTCACATAGGTGGTATAAAGATGAAAGAGAGTATAGAGTTGGGAAACTGAATCTTAAATAAGTGAAGAGAAGCTTTTACTTCCTGTATCTTGAGCAAGGTACAAACCAAGCACCTCTATGCAATACATCCCACTTAGCTTTAGTGTCAATTAAGTCATCTAAAGTAATTGTCCAGAATCCATGCGATGCCCATGAAGAAAGTTAAATTTACTATATGCACTGATGTTTGCCTCTGACTGTTACTTGCCTGGTTATTTATTTTGGGGGTAAGCTGTTTATACCAGAACAGCCTTTCCATTAGACTTTTCCTTTCATAAGAACTGAGGTTTGTCTATATAAAAGAAGATGAAATGGAGTTTATGAATTCCAATTGTAGGGTCAGAATATGATGAGACACCATCAGAACATGACTGGAGTACACTTTTAGATTCAACTTATAATATTTTAGATTTCAACAGTTTAGATACAACCACTGCAAATTTCACCTTCAGATTACTGTAGTTAACTGATTTGTCTTAAAAAGTCAATTTTGCCTGTCCATAGCTTCTTAAAGTTACTGTTTCCAATAAGACAAATTCTTAAAACAAATTTTCTGGTTATCTGTTTTTGGTTGTTTTTCTTGTTTGATGGGGTTTTTTTGTTTGTTGTGTTTTTTGTTTGTTTTGCTTTTGTTCTTGCTTTTTTTTTTCTTGACGATAATAAGGATAAGATTGTTTTCTGTAAGTTTGCTTGTTAACCATTTAAAGTACCCAGGGACCACTGGAAACAGGTGCAGTAGTTGACATTTTCAGTTTGATAGAAGAACTGAAGTACAACATGTTACCCACTTATGGAAAGAAAAATATTAAAAGATTATTTCAGTGAAATGTAAATCTCATTTAATTTGAAGAGAATTTAAAATATATCTGTTTTGTTAGGCCATTCTAAGGAGAAAATATAAAATTAATTCAAAGGTATCTTCTTGAATGAAGCTCTATTTTGATTTCACAAAATAAGCCGGGGAAAGTATTCATTAAGTAAGCCTATCCTTACAAATAATATCTTGCACATCACATGAGAGCTACTGACTAGAATGATCATATGTGAAGAAAGTCAAATATATTTCTCTATGCCTGAGGAAACGTTTACATTTCAGTTCACTATGAAGCTGGAGCAATTCAATTGACAGTAGATCAAAATTTGGCACTTAGTTTGGGCATTTTCCACCCCTAGTGGCATTTTTTATTTTTCATTACAATTCTGATGAAATATTTAATTTGAGAAAGTAATTAATTTACTTGTTCCCTTGCCATCTGAATCTGTCATGGCTCAGCATATTCATCACAAGGGGTCAAGCATGGGTAATGAAGCAGTTACAAGCTCACTGGCAACTATTATGCCAGCGTTGTTACTGAAATGTAGCCCAATCCTCTCATTACAGTTGTCTATATAAGGGCACTGATTTTTTTCAGAGTCTGTCTTAGCTGTATCATCATCGTCATCATCATCATCATCATCGTCATCATCATCATTCTGAATAATACTACAAAGGTTTTTCCTCAAATCAAGTTATGACACTACTTTGTTTACGTGCAACAGATGGTCTTTGCTTCAAAAAGATAGAGGTAAAGGACAGAATGAAAAATAGTTAATCTACTGATGGAATACTGAGGCATATTCAGCTTCACCTTTCTGTCATTTCAGAACCACTCCATCTCTTAATAATCAAAATCATTTCCAGATCATTTTCACTCGTCTCCCTGAATAAATTAGTTAAAGGAAACTGTTATTCTGCAGAAGTCTTAAGCAGAGAAAGACAAAGCCAGGAGATACTATTCTTGTAGTTTGTCTCTAAGATAAAGACTTAACAATGATCACCTCTGACATGAGGACAGTACAATATCAGTGAAGTTTTTATTCCTAGTACTCTTCTGAATGTTGTTTTCTTGTGTTTTGAGGGAGGTGATATATTTACAGAGATTTTGTAGTCTAATGTTTATGAATACTATGTATGTAGCTGTATTACAGCATTTATTAAGATTCAAATTTGCATTACATCTTCTATCCTCCACAAATTGTCAAATTTTAAAATTGAGGTCTTCCATCCTCCTGTATAATTATCTTTGAGGGGAAAAAAGTCTTTCTGTTTGAAAGACAGAGGTCATACTTACTGCCTCATCTGATATGGCATCTGACTTAGAAGTCTTACTTTGTGAATAGCAAAATATTCATTGTGTAAGTGGTACAATGTGACAATTCTACATTAATGATTGTTGTAGTAATAATGGTTTTATTTCATTATTTGTTTGTCAAGGAAAAAATTGGCTTAATTCCATATTATGCATATGATAATGTGTCTTAATTTGGTTACAACTAGTATTCTACTAAGGCGATCATAATACTTAGAGGGGTTTTCTTTAGCGGTTTCATTATCTTTTTTTCCTTGCATAATATAAATAAAATATACCTCAGAAAAATAAATTATTATCTAATACAGTTTTTCACTGAGTTTACTGACAAGCTATTGTTCATTTCAATGAAGGCAAAAGGTGTATTGCATTGCCTTTTGTTAAATTTTATACATCTCCTGCTTCAAAATCTTACATACTATAATCTACTACTATCAGAGACTGAAATATAGTTTATGATTTAAACATTTTTATGAAGGACTTTTAAAACTGTATTACAAAAGCTGCAGAGAAGACCACCATGTCCTGAATAGGCCTCCTGACTGAGGCTTTAAACCATTCTCTAAGGAAGATAAGATAAAGGGACAATTCAGGGCTGGGAACATTCACCAAGCACAAGTTTGGCACCTTCAGGGAGGAGATGACAGCCCCAGGGCTATCAGCTGCCAGGCTCAAACAGACCCTCCACCAAAGGGCTTGGGGAGAGAGGCTTTGGGTGTGTGTAGGAAAAGCCTTATTTCAGGGCAGTGGCTGCCATCCTCCATGTGCAGAGGAGCCCAGCTGAGGGACCTTCACCCAGGAAAAGCTTATCCACAGCAGAGGGATGTCATGGCCCATCAAAGGGAACACAAAGGGTCCCCAGACCCTTCACCAGACACCTTAGATGATGTAATAAAGAATGTTGCTAGGGCTCCCTGCAAGGGAGGCACCTGGGCCTTCCCACCTTCCCAAAGTATGTATTAACCCATGGAATTCTTCTACTCTTTGGTGTGCGGCAGCATGGCGCTGTGAGATGGCCACAGGGGACCCTCGCCACCAAGGATGGGGGGGACCAAGGAGACATCACTGGAACCCTTGTATGGGGGATATTCTTCCACCTAACTCCTGTCACTCTCTCCTGTCCCCCCCACCCCCACGCACACTTCTATTTCTTTTCTTCTCTTTCTTTCTCTCTGCCTCTTTTACTATTAAATAAGATACATCAATCTTTTGGCACCAACATCATTGTTTTGTTTTAACCACATTTTTTGTGTGTATTTTGAATCTTCAAAGTTCTTTCCATTTTATACACAGACTTAATTTTCTTTGCTCTTCTGGGTTCAAACTGGATCGTAAAACTACCCTCCAAAAAAGAAGTTTGGTTAGGAATTATGGTTATCATGCATGACAGTGTAGTATTTCCCTGCCCTTGATGAATATTCTTTTTTTTCCCTGATGCATCGACTACACTATTAGCTTCCTCACATGAATGAAATAACTAGTCTCCTTCAATGAAGGATTCCTAAAGGAGACAGAATGTGAGATTCTCTTCTTCTGGGAAACTGATTTTATAATGGTGAAGGTGTCAGACATAATTAAGATGAATGATTGTGTACCCAACTAAATGAATTTTATTGTTGTATATTTGACATTTTTCCTATACTGTTCATGAGCCTAATAGGAACAAATCAAATACACATCTTCTTAGCTGGAGTCAAAGACAGGATAAAGTACACAACACTGTTAAATAACTGCTGAAATTGCAGAAGTCTGAAGTCCTTCTTCAGACATAATCCTTCCAGCATTTTCAACACAAATGTTGAAGGAGCAAATTTTATGTTTTCAGATGTAAATATGATTTATGTATGAAATTTTGTCAGATTTCCTCATTCAGTGAAGGTAGCAAAAATAGTATGATAATATGTACTGAGTCGCTCATGACACATTTGGATCATTTTAGAAATTAGTGAATTAGACAAAAATAATGTCTACTACTATTCTTAATCTTGTCTTTCTACCATCTTTTCCCAACAATCTTTAAACTCTTCTAGTGGTCGATTTGGTTTTTGTTTTGTTATTTTTTAAAGAAATAACAGCTAATCCAGACATTACAACAACTTTCTCAGTAAGTTAGTTTCCAAATGAATTTCAGATTTTGATGAAGATGATCACATATTTATTCTTTCAGGGGCAAAAAAAAACTCAACCAAAAAAAAAACCCAACACTTTTCTGCATGTCCTCAGCTAGCTCGCCATCAATTATTTACAAGCACTACAAAATTAAATTTATGCCTCGGTGTACTGTAAAAAGAGAAGATATCCAAATATCTTGCCAAATTTACTGGCAAATCTTTATATTATTTATGGCTCTGACTAATTATTTCATATTAAGAAATAAGCAGCAACTATTAGCCCACAACATCCAGTGGTCCAAGACAAGATAGTGTTATCTTTTGATATTCTGATTTTTGGTAAAACATTACAGCCTTTTACAGACAGAAGACAACAAAAAACAAATACCCAATGCATTTAAAGCAGAACACACATAGCAATTTCAGTTATTATATCGAATTGCATGCCTACGAAGAAAATAACAAGCAAATTCTACTATCTAAAAAGTATAAAATTTATACTTTTATGTATAATAATTATACTTTTATGTAATTCAAATGAGTAAGAAGAAATCATTATCTTAAGCATAAGATTCCTTCTGCCAAAGAGCTTGGGATGGTAATTTGTTATGTCTGTCTTCTTCCTGAAGAAAATTCTTTTCATAAACCCTAGGACCTAAGGAGAGTTCATATGTGACCATTTCCCTGCTCCACACCCCTGGTAATGTGGTTAGTATAACTTACACTGGTTTATAAAGCAAACAGCCATTCTCTGTGACCAAGTGGGTCACTCTTCATTTCCTGTCCTATCACTATTAGGGCTGAAGATCCTGCAAACCAAGTAGAAAAATAAAATAAAACATATTTCTACTTCTACTCTGTCCAAGAGTCTCAAGATTCCTGTGTGCCAGGCCAACTACTCCCTTCCTTACCAGCCTTGAAGGTCCTAGGCACCTGACCAAACAGGTGTTGTTGAGGATCCCATCAAAGAACAAAGAAGCATAACAACACACTCTCTTTAAAGACAAGCAGCAACTTCTTAGTCCTAAGTGGTGATCTTGGATGAATAGGGGACACCTTGGTCATACCATTCATGAAATGACAGACTTTTGAGTTCTCAGAGATGTAAAGAGGGGAGTCAGCAGAACTGCCACCTTGGACTTCCAAAGGATAGCCTTTGGCTTGTTTAGGAACCTGGCCAAAAGAGCCCCTGGAATACAGTCCTGAAGGGCAAAGGAGTGCAGGAAGGCTGGACATTCTTCAAGAAGAAATCCTGAAGGTGGAAGAATAGGCCATTGCCATGTCCCAAAGGACAAGTCAGTGGGATACACCAGCCTGGATGAGCAGAGAGCTTTGGCTGTAACTCAGGGAGAAAAAGGAGAGCTTATGATCTTTGGAAGAAGGAGCAGGCAGCTCAGAAGGATATTGTGAGGTTATGCAAGGAGAAAATATTTAGAAGGACCAATACCCAAGTAGAACTTACCTGGCTCTTTAATAAAAGACAATAAAAATATTTCACTGAATACATTAGCAAAAAAAAGGAGGGCTAAGGAGAATCTCCATCCTTTACTGGATGCAGAGGGAGACAGTGACAAAGGATAAGAAAGATGCAGAAGTACTTAATTTTTTTGTCTCTCAGTTTATAATAGTAAGACCAGTTCTCTCGGTCAGCCCCCTAAACTGGAAAACAGGGATGAGGAACAGAATGAATCTCCCGCATCAGAAGGCAAAAGGTCAGTGAGCTGCTATTTAGACATAAGTAAGTCTGTGCAGTCAGATGGGATCCAGCCAAAGATACTGAGGGAGCTGGTGGAAGTGCTCACCAAGCCAATTCCAAATATTTATCAGCATTCCTGACAAAGCAGGGAGGTCCAAGTTAACTGGAGATTAACAAATATGATGTCCATCCACAAAAAGGATTGGAAGGAGGATCTGGGAAACTACAGGCTACAGGCAGTCAGCCTGCCCTCAGTGTCAGGGAAGGTTATAGAAGTGATCACCTTGAGCGCAGACACATGGTGTGTGTGATTACATAAATTTCCTGGTATGTTTGGACTGAAACCCTTGTCTTTTAGAAATGTACTAAAATTTTAATGTAACAAATGACAATATGTCCAGCCCTCCTGTGAGCATGACAGCGCTGTTGTCCTGGAAGCATTTTTCTTAAAGTATGACAGCTGATTTCCAGCATGTAGTTAGGAAGCATAACAGTGACTTAGGCTGCAATTTGCAATGCAATGCAATGCAATACAAAGGTCAGTTACACAGACCTATACAATTAAAGTTATAATAGAAACAACATAAGACAAAAAAGCATGCTGTTGTGGTCCTCTTCTCTGGGACTTAACATAGCAAAAGACATGAACAAGTAAAAACAGGGTAAAAATTAGAAAATTAGTACTTTTATCAGCTGTCATCAGTAAAAATGGAAAAAGAATTTTTTATACATCATTCAGTTATCTTCCTCTCCCTACCTTAACAAAGGGATATTTGCTTGCTCAGTAACCATTAGAATCTTCAGTGTTAGAGGCAGAGGCAAATTTTTTAAAGGGCCTGTACAAAGTGTGGAATTCCAGGATACCATTTCTGCTATTAAAAATTATCTTTTAAATGATCTTTAAAATTATCACACACTCAAGTGTTAACAACACAGTCAAGTGTGAAGAAGTGGAGAACTGAATCTCCACAATCAGTACCTGAATTTCGCTCTTTAAAGGGAGGTCATTCTTTCCCTGCACTTGGCACTGGTGAGGCCACACCTTGCTCTGTCCAGTTCTGGCCCCTCAGTTTAGGAAGGAAGGAAGGAAGGACATTGAGTGCTGTGTCCAGCTCTGGCTCCTCAGTTTAGGAAGGACATTGAGACCCTTGAGTGCATCCAGAGGAGGCAATGAGGCTGGAGAGGGGCTTGGAACACAAGCCCTGTGAGGAACAACTGAGGCAGCTAGAGTTGTTTAGCCTGGAGAAAAGGAGACTCAGAGGTGACCTTATCACTCTCTATAACTTCCTGAAAGGTGGTTGTGGTAAGGTAGGAGCTGGTCTCTTTCTCCAGGTAGCAACTGACAGAAGAAGAGGACACAGTCTTGAGCTGCACTAAGGAAAATATAGGTTGGATATTAGGAAAAAGTTTTTTATGGAAAGAGTGATAAAGTACTAGAATGGTCTGCCAGGGGACATGGTGGAGTCGCCATCCCTGGATGTGTTTAAAAAACACTGGATGTGGCGCACAGTGCCATGGTTCAGTTGAGGTGTTAGGGGTGGGTTGTACTCAATGACCTTGAAGGTCTCTTTCAACCTAGTGATTCTATGATTCTGTGACTCTGTGATTTTAAATGCCAAAATATTCATTTTGCCTTATTAAACCCAAGCAAAGGTTCTTAAAAAAATAATCACAAAAGTTAGAGTAATGACTCAGCATTTACCAGATGACCTGTTGTACATGCACAGGTGTACAGTCTTGGCCTGCGGTCTCAGGGAAGTCATTGAAGTGAGACTTTTTCTCAGTTTAAGATTCAATGATTCTGACATTTCGCATTGGATCATTATTTGACATAGATCATTAAATGATATCAACTCATTTCTGGAACACAGAATTATATTGCTTTGGTTTTGTTCAATATCTATCATTAGGTTCAAGCAGTCACGTCAACATAATTTTAGGCTTTGTCCAGTGATTAGGAAGAGAAGACATGTACAGAAATTTCCTAATCTAATAATGCTTTCAAGTGAATTTAATTCAGAATGTGACTCAGACAGTAACAACTTTTTCTGTTAAATTCAAAGACTCTAGTTTTACTTTCTCCACAAGATCCAGCTAGGATTGGTGTTACATTCATAGAAGTATCTCAGAATTAGCATACTGCTCAATACCGAAAGTTTTTACTACTAAAAAACATTGGTAGATGACAATATAAAATATTCATAATCAGCTGTCATCTTGATTTCAGTGGGACAACTCACATCAAATAGATCTTGTAAGTGTTTAGGATCAGCCCCAGGCTCTGTCTCTAAACTTTTGTTAGGCATAATCAGTGTCTCACACGCAGAAACATTAAGAGGTTTTTCTACTGCTGTAATGTGTACAGTAGTATACATTATTTTTTAATCTTGTTTCTAAGAATTATATAAAAAAATGAGGAAAGGTTGAAAACGTAAAGTTTAAATAAGCATTGAACAGATTGCTTAAAGTGGTTATGGGATCTCCCTAACTGAAGAATATTAAGAGAAGAAAACACAAACAATTTTACTCTGGGATAAGAGGACAGATTACCTAACTTCTTGAGGTCCTTTCAAGAGTAAATCATGATGATTGTGACATGTCTATGCAGAGAAGTAAAGTACTTCTTCCTTCCCTAATTGTTCTGCAAACCTTCAGTCTGCAGGTCGTTGAGGAGAACATCTCTTGGTCACCAAATTGTCCTAAAGAAGCAAGTAACTATCAGCTGGAATTCAATTGCAGGCTGCTTCCTCCCTACAGCAGGAAAGAAACACAAAATTAATTGAAATTCTGAATGAAAACAAATTTCCTAGCCCAATCCTGAGCTCTGGTCACATCCTTATTCCATCCAAATTTCATGTTGCAATCTATTCCTTAGGAAGAGTATAATGGGATTGAGGATATACTATATAATGGCTCTATAAGGCCTTGTAAAGGCTCAGAGTAAGTATTTCACTATATCTGAAATCTTATTTATGGAGATGGATGGCTAGGAATTTTGATATTTACAGATTGTGTCAAATATGGTTATTACAAGGTAAAATGGCTTCTAAAATTGATTGGGCCATGACCAAATAGCATATGTCCAAAAGGGTTAGGGAAATAAGCAGAGAAATTGAAGAAGCTTTGGCAGACATTTTTATGTACTTCTGCTCTTCAAAATAGATCAAGTGAAATCTAAGATGACTGGAGAGCAGCCAGCATAATGCCATTGTTTTAAAATGGCCTAAGGAGAGACAAGGGAGGTAAAGACTCACTAACTCATTGGAATTCTCAGAGGATATGGCCGTCAACCAAGACAAAGGAGATATGCACATCACATGAAATCTCAGAAAGCATTCAGCAAAATTTTGTGTTGTAGGTAGTCTCAGTTGCAAAGTCAAGAAACTGATTAAGAGCAGATGTACTGAGTTGAATGGAGTAAATCAGCTATAATAAATGCATGCTGAAAGTAAAAGATAAAGTTAATGAGAACTTTTTGATGAACTTAGCTG
The DNA here is from genome assembly GCA_013401135.1 of Cettia cetti. Taxonomy (NCBI): domain Eukaryota; kingdom Metazoa; phylum Chordata; class Aves; order Passeriformes; family Sylviidae; genus Cettia; species Cettia cetti. The sequence continues at coordinate 40,747 of VZUI01032923.1, forward strand.
CTTAAAAAATAAATGTATAAATGAGGTGTGACACAGCTAGACTGCACTCATCCCAAAGTCTTTCCAAAGCAGGTGTCTTGATGAGATTGACTTGTTAATGTAGATCCTTTGAAGTCATGTTTGTAATACTATTGTACTACCCTTGCTGTCAGAGCTTCCTCCAACACAATGCCCTTCTTCACTCTAACGCAGGTGAATTTTCATGTTCATGAAAACATTTTCCTGTCGTCCTCAGAAAAGAATTACTCTCTATATGCACTATGGGAAACTGCAGCATAAGGTTCCCACACTGTCCTGTGAGACTGAGGGGAAAAAACATCAATTCTGTGTCTACACCATTCAGTCCATGCCAACTTTATTGGTATTACTAGCAGTGGGACAATTTTATATGTGACGGCTGTGCCACAGGCTGAGATCACAAGTGTAACAAATAAGAATATTCTATTGAATTGTTATACATTCACAACCTTTGGTAGCAAGTCAAGACAGATTTCTATTTGTAGGAAAGCAAGAACTAGCTCTGATCCTGATTAGTAATTCCTTGAACCATCCAGTCCTACAGTTGTTATTTATGTTTCTATACTACTTTTAAAGATGGAAGAGACTGCAGAGGGATATATCAAAAACTTTTATGCCTTGAGTTGCCATCACCAGTTTTCCCTAGCAAATATACTCCCAACAAAGCAAGGAATTAATTATTTATTCAACATTTTCCATAACATTAATGAAAGATTCTATAAAATATTCCTTATCAATTTTGATATTAACATGGGGATTAGTTGGGGATATTTTATGAGTTTAATACAGTCCAAAAAGAATAAGACATTTTTCTAAATAATTAAGAATTCTTTTTTTTTAAGTTTTGTTTTAATGAGCAAGTGAAGGATATCCTCAGCAGTGTCTTCTTTCCCACAGACATTTTTTTTTTGTGTTATTTTAAATATTATATCTGAATTGGTGTTTTAAGATGGCTTTATTCTGGAAACGTTCTCTTGAGGATGTAAGGAAACTTCAGAGAATCATGTGTTAGTGCTGGTCTTCTTAAACAGCAACAGGTTATACATAACTTTGAATGTATTAGTCAGCAGTTTTGTGATTTTTAACACTGTCCTTATATCAGAAACTCTAAAAAGGTCAAGCAACTCTATAATATATATTAATTATCTTTCTGATGATAATTTATATGTTTTCCCACTCCATTTGAAGAAACAGTGTTAGTGGCACCAGATTTGCTCATCTGCAGAGACCACAGGATCATGGAGTCAAAGAATTATTTGGGTTGAAAGGGACCTTAAAGATCAGAGGATATCCTCAAGTTGCACCAGGTGAGGTTTAGATTAGTTATTAGGAAAAAAGCGTTCAAGAGTGCAGCACTTGAGAATATGGTTTAGTGATCAACACATTGGTGCTAGGCTAATAGTTGGACTCAATGGTCTTAGAGGTCTTTTTCAACCTTAACAATTGTATGATTTTATGGTGTAGTACCAACCCCCCTGCCATAACCAGGGACACATCTCATTAGATCCGGTTGCTCAAAGCCCCATCCAACTTGACCTTGATCCCTTCTTCTTCTTGGGGCAACCTGTTTCAGTGCCTCATCAACTTCACAGTTAAGAATTTCTTCCTAGTATATTTAATAATTCAGTTATTAAATTGATATCCAAATAAATCAAGCATCTATACTAAAATTTTATCTAAGGTCTGCATTGTGGACCTTAAAAATTGAGTTAAGAGCTTCTGAAACTGACTGTTCAGCTCCTTAAACTGACTGTTTATAATATATAGCACTGGTAATATTTAAATCAAGAATTTAAAAGCAAATACACATCTAAACTGAATATGAACAATCACCTACATGTAAAAATAAATATATTGACCAAAACCTCTAAGCTGGGTTGAGTCAGTTCCTTGTGGGGTTTTGCATGTGCTATGCACACGCAAGTATGTTTCTATGGTCCTTAAGAGTCTCCTCCAAAAAATTGACCTAAATCCATTTTTTTAAGTATTCTATCTCTCAGAGGTTTATGTCCTGTTACCTATCTTTACCATCAAGATACTGTGTTGTATGGGGCGTAGTTTGCAAGCTGCTGGCAGAAGGGACTGCAGAGGGGCTCTCTGAGGAGAGCCCAGGGCTGCCCTGTGCCACACAGATGGTTCAAGCCAGACCCAACCTACCCACCGCAGGGCACAGCTGACCTGGGGACATCCCACTGAAAATGTATTCAAGAAAGGGTTAAAACACTTAACAGAGGGAGGATGGGACAGAAAGTGTAAAAAACATCCCTGCAGACACCAAGGTCAGAGAAGGAAAAAAAAATAAATATGCCTGCAGCCAGTAGGAAAGTCCTTCGTGGAGTAGATATCCATACACATGGAGCACTCTACCAGAGAAGTTAGATACTCCTGAAAGGTTGTGGGCCATGGAGAGCCTCAGCTACAGTAGGAAAGGCTTCAGGATGAAGTGGCAGAGAGGAGTTGCTACTGACGGCTAGTTTTATGTCAGCTGGGATGAGACTGGAAGTAGAAAGTTGGGAATGAACAGGACGGAAATGTTTTTTGCTTGCTGTTATCCAAATCTATTTTAAGTTGCAACAAGTTAAATTAAATCTCCTAAATCTGAGACTACTTTGCCCATGGCATTAATTGGTAAGAGATCTCCCTACCCTTATCACAAGTTTTTGCATCTTATTTTCTCCTCAGCACTCTTTAAGACAGCAGATAGATCTAGGTTTGGAAGCCAGCCAAAGTTGTTCCACAACATACCTATGTAGCTTAACAGGACCTTCCTTTACTGAGAGAAGCAACTCTAACTACATGAATAGGCAGAAGAAATGGCTCTGAAACATTTCTATCTCTTTTCATTGTCTCTAGATGGAGCTAAGATTAAACAATCAATTTTTCAAGCCTAAGGTTAAGTGAGATGAATTCTGTTGTGGTTGACAAAACAAAAGTTAGAAAGGAAAAAGAAATTACTAAAATTTAAAAGTGTTTCAGATTTACCTGATTAGATATGGTGTTATTTTTCTATATCTGACAAACATCATCAGATTAAGTTAATTAAGAAAAGTGTGATAGGTATTACCCTGGGAAGTGTTAAAAGCAATAAATCATCAGGTAAGACATCTTCAGTCAGAGAACATATGCAACATAGAAGACTTTTGTAAACCTTCATCAACACCTAAAAGGTAACAGGCAGCAAAGAACTGCTTTGAAATAAGACCAGCTTCTGCTGTTTCCAATGGAGAGATATCAAATACTGGAATTTATGTGGCAGTAAAACAGAAGATTCTGTTTAAAATAGAAAATGGAAATGCACATCTATTTCAGTCTGTCTTTGTTTTTAACTTCTCTTACTAAACCACGGATATTTTAGAAATCTCATGGCACTACCCATGTAGTGATTTATGCATTGTCCATCAGTGTTCCAACAGCTAAATCTAAATGAGAAAGCCCATAATAAAAGTTTTGCTATTTTACATTTTTCCCCATCATTCATTTAAAAGGTTTTCTTAGTGGATCATTTGTAATACTTTCTGACCTACAGTTATGATATCTACCTGCTTTCTGCTAATTAACAGACATGGCCCTGTCTTTTGCACCCAGTAGTCCCCTGAAGATCAATACCCCAGCCTTGAACTTTACTAATAGAAAATCCTAACTCAGTAGTATTGAAATACAAAAATAAATACAGTGGAAGAAATGAAGATGACTTAGCAAAGAAGCCCACAGCATACTTCATCACTGATACCCACAGCTTCTAAGGTGTATTAAAACACCCATTTCTATTAAAAGGATGTATTTGAGGTATTTAGCCCCGAAGAGTCAGAATAACAGCAACTCTCTATTTTTTTAAATATTTGTTTTAAACTCATTCATAAACATGAACTGTGCATACACAACACACAAAAAAAAACAAACCAAACCCAAAAAACCCCCCCAAAAAAACAACCCAAAAACCCCAAAACAAATGCAGCAAAGGAAATCTTTTCAGCCATATATATCGTAAATCATTAATTTCCAGATGGTAGTCTTTCATTGATTGATGCTTAAAAAAAGTGTCTGAACTTCATGCACATGTACTCTACAGAATTGTTGCACTTGGGAAAACTCTACTGAATTTTAATTTTGATAAGATATTGAATATTAAAATTAAAGTAATGCCTGAATGATGTCATCTTTATTGAAGTGGAAGTAGTGCACTGAAAAAAAAAAGTTAGAAGAAAGTAAATACCACAGGATTTTACGTCAGGTATTGCTTTTGTTTTGCTTTTAGCTGTGAAATAAAAAAATAGATAAATGACTGTGTTGTTGAAACGCTTAAGAATCAGTAAAGGGACTCATTATAACATAAAACCAACATTGCAAATATTTAATAACTTATAAATTTCATTGAGACATATTATAAATAAAAAACATTCAAGAATTGCTTTCAGCAATTCAACTTGTCACAATTCTTTTTTGTTGGTTTTGTTTCGCATTGTGCTTATTTTAATGCATAGTAATCTAAGATTTTAAAGGACACAGAATATATCTAGATTCAGGGTTGGTGTGGTTTTTTCCCTTTCCTTTTCCAATTAGAATTTGAAAGCTACACCTCAAGGTTATTTCTCACTTAGCTTTTTCCTAATATAAAAATAGGAAGAATTTAATGTTCCCATTTATTTTCTTTGAAGAATATTGATGAATACTAGCACAGAATTGCCAAATTTTCTCCAGCCAGAACAATTAGTAAGACTCTTGAATAATAAGCCTTTAACAGCTCCTTTTCCAGCCCCTTTTCAGCTTAAAGTAGAGAATTTTTGTAGCCTCACTGTGTCCCTGAATGTTTTCAGCTGGAGTTTTAACTTTCTTGGTTTTTTCAATGGCAGGTATAAGGGTCATTCTACAACAAAGTAAAAGGTCCATGTGCATCATAAATAACTTCTATGTCCTATTAACCTCCATGATCTGTTAGAACACCCCATGAGGCAATTAAGACATCAAGGTAAGTCAGCAGCCAGCTAAGCATTATATTTTTGGGGATTTTTTTTCAGGAATTTCAGGAAAATAAACTGATCTAATCCTCGTTTCAGGAAGTGAATAAAGACCTATGGCACTGACATTGAAAACAAAACACCAGAAAACCTATAAAATGTTCAATGAACCATTGAATACTTTTACTAATCTTGTCTCTGGTGAAGAAGTGAACCAATTCCTCCTTTATTTACATACTTAATACTTAGACTTTCAAAAAAAATTTCAAAGGTCTAAAAGTTCACCTCAAAAGACTGCAGTAAAGGAAGACCATGTAGCAACACTTAGAAAATCATTTCTGTAGAGTATAAAATCCATTGCTTCATTTGTTCAAAATGTCTAGTAAGACAGTGATGTCCTAGTGATGTACTATGTTAAAAGTACATTGGTATTCCTAATATTCCTACAAAATAGGCATTTCCTACATAACTATAAAGTACAAAACCCAAACAAATAACTCCCCAAAACCCCAAACAGTCATAGATATTTCTAGCCCATTTATAGGCAGACTTAATTTTGTTCCAGACTTTGCTTAGTCTCTAATAACTGAGTTTTAGACAACTAAAAATGTTCATGCAGTCATTTCACTAAGGCATGGTTTTTTTCTCCAAGATTTATTTTGTTTTCTTCTTATCGCTTCTACTCCTATTATCACCTCTCCTATGAACTTCCATAAATCTTATCTTCAGCATAACTCGGAAAGCTGCTTAAGTAACCCTGAACACTATGTACATGGCCAGCTCATTTTCTCAATGTGAAGCTGAATATCCCACAGAGAATATTTTACATGTTAGATGTGAATGACAGAGGAAGCTGGAGAAAGAGCTGTTGTCTGTTTCAAGCCTTTCCACTCTTGCTCTAGTTGAGCAGTTCAAAAATTTGGCTTGCCATCTCCTAGTCACACTTGGCTTCCCCAAACTACATCTGTCTCTTCAAATGTTTACACACCTTGAAAAAGACTCATTCTTTATTTCAACAAACAACAGTCTTGGTGTGTAAGTAATCAAATTATTAGAGTTCAGTCATCCAGCAGCTTGAATCTAAAAATTACTTGCAGTGGTTTTCTTTATACATAATTAATGTCATACGTATCTTCTTAGATGAGATTTTTACCACAAATTTTCATGGGTTTTATCTGTCTCCCACCATCTTGCTGCTGTTAATATGAGGAAAATTTCTTACCCTTGTCATTATTTGTTGTTTTAAAAATCTGGTTGCAAACACGTGGTTGATTGAATGGATGAGGTGTTAAAGGGATTCATCGTATTTGTCAATTATGTCCTAGCAGCATACAGACCTCATGTTTCAAAAACTGCTACAGAACATTTAATTTTTCACTTTCTTTTAACATTGAAAAAAATTTAAAGCAAGTTTTTGGACTTCAAAGCAAAGCTTTCTGTAACATAGGTTTCATATTAATATATCCCTTCATAATACACCTGTCCTACATTAAGAACATTTTATGTAACTACATCATTTAATTCATATCGTGAGTGCTCTTTTATTTTGTAAGCACAGCTATCCAACAACATTCTAAAGCCAAAGAAGCTTTATCAAGTAAAAACATTCATGCTCACTTATGATCAGCAATACAGGAGAAGTCTAACTAGCAAATAAAAAAAAGATAAAGGAATGCCACAATAACGTGGTTGTTTAGAATAGGAGAAATGGGCAGACACAAAATACTCAGTAGTATGGAAGAGAGAAAAATCCATCTGGAAAACTCTGGGAAATAATGGAGAAATTTCCCTGTAATAAGTTGATTTTAAAACTAATCTTTCTTTCATTTAAGCTTCAAATTGAGAAATATTTTCAATAATTGCCCAGATATTTACAGGGAAAAAATTTACACATTTTTTCAGCAAACTAAAGGAGGAAAAACCAGTTGTCTTTATTTTAAAGGCAATACAGAGTTGAAAGTATAATAATTGAAAATAAACATTTATTAAGAACCCAAACAAATTAAAATAAAACCAAAAAAAATTCCAAAGTGTTCAAATTTAAAAGGTAAAATTATAACTATAATCTTTGAGGATGTAGAGAAACAGATCTTGAGTTTTCAGGAATGCCCGGAGTTTCCTAAAGACAAATGTTTTAATTTTATCAAGGATCTGTATTGCAGAAAAATGGATTTTTCTTATTTCTTTTTTATCAGTTTCTATGTTCCATGATTTTAAAACTGGAAGCTACTTGTCAAAGTGAAGTTCTTCAGAGGCAAGGGAAGATTGATTCTGCTGTAAAGAGATATGTCCCAGGGGAAGAAATTTATCAAAATTAGCCAGATATCCTTTACTAAAGGATCGCACCACGAGAAAAAGCAAGTCACTTGCAAACATGGAGATTACTAAGAGGAGCAGAGAAAAGGATCTTAAGTCATTAATGTGATAGAAAACTTGAATTTAAGTTTTAATAGGAGATGATTTTTGGAATTTCATGATCTTAGGAAGGTATTATTAAATGGAGACCCTGAGAACTTTGTATCTTCTCTTTCAATCAAGAAAATTATGATCTGAGCCATTAGATGTCTGTATGTTCGATCTTAGTAAGACTTAAACTCCTGGACTGTTAAGAAGATTTTGAAGAAGATAAAACACAGAGTAATAAAGAAATTGAGAAAATGTGTAACACAAGTTTTAAAATGTGAATTACGACACAATAATATAACAACATTCTTCCATAAAGTCATTATTATATGGGAGAAAAAAATAGGAAGATGATAAACCAAATCCACCTGAATTTCAGTGTGACGTGCCCTTGTGGCCAGGAGGGTCATTGGTGTTTTGGGGTGCATCAAGAAGAGTGTGCCAGCAGGTCAAGGGAGATGAACCTCTCCATCTAATTGACATAATGAGGCCATATCTGGAGGCCACATCAATTCTGGTCTTCACAGTCTAACAGAACAAGGAGATGCTGTAGAGGGTCCACTGGAGGGTCATAAATGTGATAAGGAGTCTGAAGCATCTTTCTTATGAGGAAATATTTTAGGTCCTGGACCAATATAGTCTGGAAAAGAGAAGACTGAAAACAGATTTCATCAATACATACAAATATCTCAAAAGTGGGTGCCAAGAGGAAGGTGCCAGACTCTTTTCAGTGGTGCCCAGCAACAAGACAGGAAGTCTAGGCCATAAACTAAAACATAAGAAATTCCACCTCAACATGAGGAAGAACTTTACATTGAGGGTGGCAGAGTACTCAATAGGCTGTCCAGGGAGGTTGTGGAGTTTCCTTCTCTGGCGACTTTCAAAATTCACCTGGATGTGTTCCTGCGTCATCTGCTCTAGGTGACCTGCCTTGGCAGGGATGCTGGACCAGATGATCTCCAGAAATCCCATCCAACCATAACTGGTCTGTCATTTGGTGATTCAGTCAAGAGTTTAATGTGGCACAACACTGGAAATATTACAGAGGGGGAAATGCAGAGATTAATAGAGGAATTATAAGGTGAATAGACAGCTTGCAACAGAGAGGATGCAAATAGGAAAAACTAAACGAGAAAAGTATCAGACTAGCTAACAACAAACCAAAGATCAGCTCAGAGATTACTGTTATTTATTTATTTCATTAATGATATTGTCATAGATATTAGAAACATAATAATGAAGGTTGCCAAAGACACTGTGTTGGAAACATCATCAAGCAATGCTTAGAAATAATATAGAAAGAACTTGATGACCTTGAGAATCACAGTAATAGACAGTAAATTAAATATGGGTAGTATAGATATAAAGTCACACATTTTATGATTAACATACAAAAAATTTTGTCAGCAAAATTTTCAACTGAAAATTGAAAAGGAAGAGGATAAGAGTTTTAATATGGGATATCTAGAGCAGCCATTTTTTTGTCTTTCAAAGAGATATATACATGTAAGGTGCATCAGCAGATAATTTCTTCAGTGTAATTAAGGAAATATTACTTCTAACAAATATATACATCAGGATACAGTCTTGGTAAACCAGGTTTGAGAAAAAATAAGTCAAAAGGAAACAAGCAGAGGAAAGAGATAATGTAATAATGAGGAGAAAGTAAGTAGATCAGAAATGCACAGGCTTTCACCAGGTGTATTAAATAAGCTTCAACTGAAAGAACTTTTTAGAATGCATTCTGTAAACACCTCCAAGTTTTCACTTAGGAAAACATCTTTTTAATTTACTTCATTTTGCTTTATGTTTACTATGAAAAGAAAGTTAGAGAGATATGTCAATAAGATAGGTAATGAGTTTATGAGTTTATGAGCAGAGCCATGAAAAAGATCTGTTGGGGAAAACTCATCTCAAGTAAATTTATAGTGCTGAAATTATTCCTTTGCTAAAATTATTCAAAATGCTAAGCAATGCATTATTAACTGTATTCTGCTGGGTGCTACATAAAAATATTCTTCTACTAGAAATATTGTTGCCCACAATACACCAGTCTGCAAATTGCAACCAGCCTTGTGAATGCTTATATGATTTGGGAAACATGAGTGAGTTGCAATGTTGCAATGAGTGAGTTATTATTTTCTTTTTCTGGGTTTGCTAAAAAATTACTGCATTAAAAATAAAGGTGGAAATAAATTGAGCTGTGATGGCTTAATATGATGGGATCATCAAGACATTAAAAATAAAGGCAGAAATAAATTGAGCTGCGATGGTTTAATCTGATGGGATCATCAAGACATAAAAAAAAACAACAAACAAACAAACTTATGGGAGGAGAACACAAAGCCAGAGTTCAGTATTTTGATAAATCTTCCAAATATTAGAAAAAGTCAGGTAGTCTCTGTGTAGGGTTTTATTGGAAAACCAGATAGATTGAAGTCATAGTATTCTGATTGAAAGTATGGAGCACCTCTAGCTCATTTAGGTGCTGTTTTACCTCCTTTGATCCCTAAAACAAGTAAAACTGTTGAGGGAAAAAGGTATCCCAATGGGAAATTTATTTTCTTTTAAGTTTCATTCTGTCAAAATAGCTCTTTGTCAGCTTCCAGAATGAGGACCTTTGACCTATCCTTCTGGCCTAAACAGAAAAAGAGCATTAAACAAAGGATTTAACTAAAACTGAGTGTACATTAAAGCAAATAGGCTGGAATTGAAAAAAAAAAAAAAAAAAAAAAGAATTATACACTTGTCTTGATGTTCCCAAGCAGATATGTTACCAAGGAGACTTTTTAACATACTAAAAAAAAAAAAAAAAAAAAAAAAAAAAAAGAACCAGGAAGAGAGAGGAAGAATGTGCACAAGATTCTGTTGATTTGACCCCTTTTTTAATGTCTTCTCTATATTTTGAATTAAATAATAGACATAGATTTGTTTTGAAAACACAAATACACATTTTTTAATGTATAATTTTAATGTATAAAGCAGATGACAAGAACAGTACTTTGACCGATAAATAAGAGGTAGCCTGAGAGAGATCAGTATAAGGTAAAATCTGGGACACCGCAACTCCTCTGCCAGGGACTTCTAAGACTGAGCTCGAATTGTTTGAGAAGTGGAAGAACAGAAGAGGAGGAATAAGCACATCAGAGTTTTTGTTTTTTTTTTTTTAACAGTCTTACTGCCCAAGATGAAATCATATCCAGTAGTTAAGATTCTGCACTTACATACTGTAACACATGTATTTTAAATATGTTAATCTGATTGAAATTACATGGTTCATCTCTGTAATAGTCAGGATAGTCTCCTTTCTGTACATATGGTGATATTTCTACCTGAAAGCAGAAAACTATTAATCCAATTATAAAATCAGATATATTTTACTTGACAAGAAAAAGACTATAGAGTGCTGGGCCCAATATATTTTATTCATATTTAGTCATATCAGCACCCCTGCTGTGGACCTTTGTGTTCAAATATTGAAAAGTTCAATTCAAATCTTTATTCAATCGTATTTCTCAGTTAATACTGTGAAGAATTTTGCTCTTAAATCTATGAATCCCTGCCTCAGCTCTTTATATACAACAGTATCACTGACATTTTATTTAGTAATTCTGGTGTGGCAATTAAAAACAAATCGTCAAATTTTTAATATCTGCTAATATTGGAGTGGATTTAACAATGCAATGGTTATAACCTTGGAATAAACATAGGCCTGCTGTTCCACTTAACATTTGTATGAATGTAAATAGAAGAAGTAACAAAGATTACACATTTTTATAATACATTGATGGTTTATGTATCTAAAATATTACAGAATGTTGAAAAATATTTCTATGCATTCTTGATTTTTTCTATTATTTCAATATGACACACACTGGCTTTTCTCGTAGTAGCACTTACTTGAAACAGCCCATGATACTGTTTTTATCCTTTTGCTTTTTCACCTGAAACACTGCTGGTGCCAGTATTGCTTCAAGCTCTTTAAAAGTAATGGTTAAGGGCCAGAAGTGCAAAGACAAGGACAAAACACCATTGCTTCAGGGCTGTATTCAATTCTCTTTAATCAGGCAGAGTTGCCATTGAAATCAGTGACAGCACTACTTGAATAAGAAGGGCTGGATAGGGATTTCAGTACTATGAGCATGTAACTTAAAAATCTGCCCTACATGGCAGGAAAGGACTAGCAAAGGAAGAACAGTTTCTCTCAGTTAAAAAACACTCTTTATATTCCATTTCTGTGGAATTGAAATAAAGCTGTAATTTTTTTTGAGAAACGTGTTCTTTTCTCTCTTAGTCTTCTGTAAACATGTAAGCCAAAATCCATCATCCCTATCTGTATGCATCTCTTCCAGTACCATGCCCATCTTGTACAGGTGAGCTTTCCCATCTCAGAAACTTTCCTATCATGGTCAAAAGAGCATAATGAAGAACCTAAGCCCACTAACATGACCTAATGTAACCGAAGTACTCCAAAAATAGTTTAAAAATCTTTCTTCTTAGCAGAAAAGTAAAAAAGGTCTACAATATATTTTGAAATAAGAGGATATTCCCCACCAGACTGCTTTGAGTGCCACAGAGTCATGACTTAAGTCACTTCTTTAGAACACTCTTAATTAGTACCATGGGAATAAAATACCAAAGGTTTATTGCCAGAAAATAAAGATAAATAGCAACTTGGTGCTCTCCTGACTTTAAAATATAGATTTTTGATATCCTTTTATTTTCTCTGATATAATAAGTTTTGGTGAAAAAATATGGTAACTATAAAACACTGAGAAACAGCCTCAAGTGTGAATTTCCATGCTGCTAAATATATTGTCCTCATTTAATGACATGAAGAGTTACTTGGCAGTCTCTGGTGCAATAGAATTATAGATTATGCAATTCTTAATCAGCTGTGTAATGCACAAGCTTTCCTCACCCAATTGTACCTGTTCAATTTAGGTCATTAAAACTGCCACAAGGCAGCTTTCCTCCTCTGGCATTGACTGTCTGGAAAGACATGATTTTCCAGTAGTACAAGTCAGCAGTCACCTGCTGAGAGAGCCAGCGTGGCTTTTAAAAGCTGGTTCAGCACAAGAAGAAAAAGAGAGCTGACACTAACTATAGTTGTCAGAAACTCAAGTACTGGGATTTTAAACATCTCAGAAAACCAAACTGGAATGGAGTTTAAAAAAAAAAGAAAATAGGAGAATTAAATGAATTAAACAAATGGAAAAAAATAAGCCTAGCAAAGATAACAGAAGGAAGAAAAATTAAAAGAACTCAAACAGAAAAGAAAGGTCAAACATTAACTCCCTGTAGGAAGGTATTGAAAAATAGACCAACCAAAAAAAAATCTGTTTATACTTAAAAAAGTGTTCCAAAGCTTTAAGTAATGAGTAATATTTCTCAATTGAAATGGATATTTTAGATTCGACATTGTATAGAATTGATCTCTCTCCATTGAAATGATATGAATTTCTTTGTTACCCTTGGTCTATATCGGGTGTAGCCTCAAGAAAGCACAGAATCAAAATAGTTTGACTGAAAAAAAAAAAAACCAAAAATCCCCCAGAACAATAGATGAGTAAATATATATAATTATTAATTATTTATATATACCTACAGGAATTTTCCAAGGATGCATCTGCCCTGTTCACCTGCAGTTTCACAGGTGATCTGCACTCTTGTTAAACCAATATATGGTGGCAAAAAGTAACTTAACACCAATGAACCTACACACAATATGCTAGTATTTTGCTTGAAAGCAAATCTACAGAAACAAAGTACATGATAATATCCATGAGTACTGGGCATTAATTTGAGCTGACATTTGTTTGCCTAGGCAAGCTAAAAATATTAGTAAATATGATCAGCTTATTTGGGATGAAACAAGGAGGAACTGGTTACCATGGAGGGTGGCAGCAGGGAGGGGAAGGGAGATTTATGTTTTAAAATTCAGCCCCTGAATTTAAAACAAAACTCCTACATATCAAAGGCAGTGGGTAAATTCATAATTGGTGTGGATTTAATCTTTTACTAATTATTTCATAATAAATTCTAGAAAAAATATCTTGCTATTAATCTACTAGAATTATTTTTTTAAACAGGAACTAAGTCAAATGAATGCTTTGTGGGACATTGGTTTTCCATGAGCAAGTTGTCCTGCCTCAAGACTGGTATCTTAATCGTGTCTGAGCATTGTAGTAATTTGCCACGATGGAAAAAGTATGCAGCTCCTGAGATCTCCTCTAAAACACAACAAACTAGAATAATGTTAATTATTAACACAAAATGGATCTTAAGAGAGAATGGAATTTTTTAATCTGATGCTGAAGATTTGTGTTAAACAGAAACAGGCAAAGATGGAATGAAGGTAGCAAAATTGAAATCATCAGCTCTAGTGATGGCTGTTTTAGAGGAAGAAAGGGCAAAAAATTCAGCTGGGTTCTCAGTTTCTGGGTCATTCTCATGTATACGCTTGAATATATAAATAATAGCTGCAATAATCTGGCTTTAGCACAAGGGCATTCAGAAGAAGCATGGTATGGATACAGAGTAAAACACCTAAGAAAAAAAATTGCATTTTTAAGTAGGCTTATATTTGAAGTCAGAAATATAACAAAAGGGTTAGAGTTCAAGGAGGAAACTTAATAAAAATAAATTGAGGTTTTAATAAATTCTGCCGATAAGAGAAAGATGACAAGATGAAGAATATTCCAATATTCCACACTTTAAAATGTACAAAATTCTAAGAATGCTAAGGATTTGAATTCCAGAATTCTAAAGATTCTACATGGTTTTCTTTTTCTCCCATTCTAAATAATTTGGAGTTTTGGTTTGGATGAGAAAAGGAGTTCTGGCAGCAAGATGCAATTTATCTGTTCCAGATTGTGAAAGTTCCTCTCTCAATTGACCTATATTCAAACTTTGTTTTAGACTTGGCACACACCTTGTTCTATCAGTGGATTTTTAGAGGATAGTGGCTAGTTACTGAAAAGTGTTTATGTTCCAGAGTCATGTTTCATTATCCAAAGGAAAACTCTAACTAGAACCACCATACTGTGTCAGAACAAAGGTCATTCTTGACAATGTCTTATGCACTGGCTGATACAAATTGTCGAACTAGGAATGGTCTCTTTGGTGCCACACTTTGGCTTCCCTATATTCGCCATCTCCAGTAGTAAAACACTCATTCTCTTCCTTTTTTTTTTTTTTTTTTCCATTACTGTCCCTTGAGATTATTTTTTTTCCCTCAATTCTGTTTTTATGTTCTTCATTTGGGAACAGAAGATATTTAAATATTTTTCAGTGAGATAGTTGTGTGTTGCTGACTGGCATGAGTAAGAACTCTGGCCATTAGTGGTCAGACTGTCCACGGGGCTCTGCCTAATCCCTCACATATGACCTGTTTTTTGGCAGAGGGATGACAGCTTATTTTTGTCCTCTTGTACCTATTGTTTTCTCAGCCCTAAGGGGAAAACCAACAGAAACAATGGTAGATTAAGTTGTCTAAGTGAATAAAACAGCTCTATAACAAAGAAGTCTGCTCTGGTCCTGTTCTCCCTCTTTAAACTATTTGTGGTCCACCACCATGATATCCACAATTATGATTAATATCTTTATCAGACTTTTCATCCAAGCTTTATGGTGGAAAACTTCTGAAAATCTACAGTAGCTTTTTCATTCAAGAATAGTGAAGGCCAACATGCAAGCAAAACTGTAAAGTTACAATTCCCTAATCATCCAGCAAACTTTGAAATGTACAGCACCTCTTTGATGTTTGCAGACAATGTGCTAAACTGAAGAGAATGGACTGAGGTACCCAAAGGAATTCAGTGTATTTATAGAGTGTTTTCTTTGCTCTCCTATTTGTAATTCATCCTGCTTTATCTAGGGAATCAGTAAACATAGATTTGCTTCAATGGCCTAAAGAGAATAGAAGCTTCCCAAAGACAAAATCTTTTATTTAAAAAAAAGTGCATTTGTAAGATCTATGTACTGTCACATCTCACAGAATCACCATAATATCATTTTGAAAATAAAAAAGAAAAAACAAAACTAATTACAATGTAGAAAATATTAAACCCAAACTTTGATAAGTTACAGTCTTTAATGCAAGGGTGTTCTTGGGTGATGCTGCTTCTCAATACATTCAGCTATTTAAAATTTATAAAATGGCCAAGAATTTTTCTTGACAATTAAATATTAGCTATACATATGTACAGAAAAATGTATCCATAGAAGAAAGCAGCAGCATCTTGTGTAATTAACAGATTGCCCTGAAGTCTATGTATTTCAAAGTTGCCTCATAAAACAGCAATTAACATTTATTGTAGCAAAATTTATTATAGTTTCATAAAATGGCCTGAAGTTTGCTTACTAACAGTCGTATCAATAACAGGAGTTTATCAGGTGAAGTCATGAAGCCTTCACCAGCTACGGGTTGTGATATAAGGAGAAATTTGGAGAGAAAAGGAATTCATTGGGATTCTAAAGAGCAATAAACTTACACTATTCATGAGGTAAAAATATTTAGCTTGATCTCATGGTTTAATCCATTTGGCAGCTGATCACCTCCCAGCCACTTTTTCACTCTCCTACACAATGGTGGGGAAGAGAATTAGAAGGGTAAAATGAAGAAACTCATGGGTTGATATAAAGACACTTTAGAAGGGAAAGTAGAAGCTATATATCCAAGCAAAGCATAACAAGCAATTCATTTACCACATCCCATGGACAGGAAGATAGATGTACAGCCATCTCCAGGAAAGCAGGGCTCCATCACATGCAACCGTGAATTTGGTAGACAAATGACATCACTCTAAGGGTTTCTCACTCTTCTGAGCATGACTCCCTCCATATGGTGTGAAATACTCCTTTGGTCAGTAGGGTTCAGCTGTCCCTGCTCTGTCCCCTTTTTGTGGATTGTAATGGCTGACACCCTACACAACACACAATTAAGACAAACTGGCACAAGACAGGCTTCTGATTGTAAGCCATACGGTTCTCTCTGATTATATCTGAGAGTATTAAAAGCAAAAAACAACCAGCAAACGAAGAGAAGCAATCATTTTGTCTGCAGTACAGACAAAAATGGGATTGATTCAATGGCCACAAGGAATAATTGACTTGTTTTATTTTAATTAATCAAAAATATTTGAACGTAAACTTTCTAAAGTTCAAAGCAGGCACAAAATTTTATATATGCAATATGGAATGATAAACTATGGCTGATAGTTGGAGGTGCTCATTAAGAATTGTAAATCAGCAGCACTACTTTCAAAAACAGAAAATGTCAATATGCAGATTTCAGCTGAAGGAATAAATCAAATAAGTCAAATATTTAGCTTGATACATGAAGTCATTTTTCTATCCATGCAGTATATTTTCAGATCAT
Organism: Cettia cetti; assembly: GCA_013401135.1. NCBI lineage: Eukaryota > Metazoa > Chordata > Aves > Passeriformes > Sylviidae > Cettia > Cettia cetti. The sequence continues at coordinate 57,505 of VZUI01032923.1, forward strand.
AGCTCCTTTGGATTTAATAATTATTCCATTATATTCCCCTTATGAACGCCTTATGAAATTGTATATTATATGAAATACAAATAAAGAATCAGAAGTCAGGCATATCTGGTTCATAGCTACTCTACGTGTCTGAAATCTTTTGTAAAGACAGCTGTCCCAACTCATTAATTCAAAAAGAGGTTAATAAGGAAACCAACATCAATAAGCCAGCAAAATCCCTTTTACACTTTTCCAGAATGATCAACACCTCTGAACAATGTAATTCATTGTGGACAAAGATTGTCAGCCTACTGATATCAAAGGCTAGGCTAAGAGAGGAAAATATCCACAAAACAACCAATGGATTAGAAACTGACTATATTAATATCTGGGTACATAGAAATAATCCAGTGAAACAGATTTAATGCTTTGTATTTAAATTATCCTATTGAAAATAATATATTTTAGATTAATATTAGAGACATAGCAACTGGGAAGGTAACAATGTTAGAACTCCTATCTGTGTAATTTACTTGCATTTACAAAGCTCTCAGTCTACACTTTACTTGTAAATGGCCACTCATATTTGCTATCTAGGACACTTTCCTTGTGCTGCCTGTAAAATTATCTACTGATTGTGGACGCCTAGGGGCCTGCCACCAGAGTGGTCATGCCTCAGCCCTGGAGAGGCAGGGGCAAATGGGGAGAAACGCCCCTCAAGGTTAGAGTGAGAAAAGGCCTTCCTTCCAGTGACCTTTGCAGTTTTATGTTAATGTATTGTAACTTCTGTTCCCTCATTGGTTTGTTGACTTTATGTCATCCCAGTTCAGCCTCCGTTTGCCATGTATGAACCTCTTCCAGAGTATTCCTCCTTCCCTCAATCCCCATAGGCTTGTTTTTGCCTCAGTGCTCCATCCCTGCTGCCCCTATTGGTTCTCCCGACCTTTAGCCACTCCCATGCACCACTTTCCTTTATCCCTATTGGCCCTTGACCTTTCAATCCACCCCTTTTGCGACTCATTTAACCCTGAGCCTTCAGCTCAGCTCTTATTCCGATCCCTGGATTTATTTGTGTCTGTTCCCATCCCTGTACCCTTTTTGCTGTATCCTGCTCTTGCTAATCCCAGCTGTGGGATTACATACAAGAGCCCGTCCCTCGCTGTATTGTCAGCTGTTCACTGTGGTGTGCTCCGGGCTCAGAGACACTCCTCAATCTCTGGGATTCTGTTGTGGCTCCTGCTGCAACAGCTGATAAGTCAAGCATTCAGAAGCTTAATACTGTGACAGTCAGTATTTTCAGTTTTGCATAAGGCATTGCAGACTCCTGTGTTCAGAGATCTCTTACCTTTGAGAAAACCAGAATTCAAAATGAAGTCATTTGAAATTGTAAATAAATCCACCTTTAATCCACAGGTAAATTTAACCTGGTAACTACCCTGAAGTATCAAGCAATAGCAGGTTGTCCCATCAGGATACACAGGATTATCTGTCAAGTTATTTCATTGGGAGGTACTGTGAAAAAATATGCAGTGCTGAACATTTCAACCTCTGCAGGGAGGTTCAAAATTGTTGCATTAAGTGTTTGTAATGTAATTCCACTATTTCCATATAAAATTACTAATATTAATCAATTAAGGAATGTGCTGCAGCCTCCCTTCTGCACCTTGCTTCTCCCCATGTAACTACAGTATGGTGAGTAAAACTGCTGTAGCAAGATGGATCAAGGTCTTTCAAAGAAATGAGATTCTTCAACTGTAAAGATTCTGTATTCAATCACTGTGCATGAAGAAAATTATTTCCTGCATATCACCCCCTACACAAGCTGATCTTTTGTGACTGCCTTTTCTTATTAGTAATCTACTTTTAAGTAGTATGTTCTCTCAACATCTGGAAAAATGTACATTACCCATTAAGAAAGGGAGAACAGAGACTAAACCTGGTCTGGATTAGAAGGAATAGACCATTCCTACTTAAATTGCTTTGCCAAATGTTTGTACTTAAAGGTATTAGCTAAATCTTTAATAATCTCCTCTTTCTTTTACTAACAAAAAGTTCAATTACTGTGTCCTACCTACTTGTCAAATACAGATTTAGTGTTCTAGCAGTTAAGAGGACATAAGAGAACGTTGAACAATTGCATATAGTTTTTAATTTCATAATGCTAATTTCATACAAGAACATTATCCTTACAAGACATTAGTAAAATATAAAGACTTTTTTAGGTTACATTAACATTTTAAGTGTTTATCTATTTCATTGGTAAGAGAGAAAGCTGTTTATGAACAGACTGCCTTGCACTAATTAAGGCACTTATAGATAATACAGAAAACACTCCATCTTGGAAAAAAGAAATAGTCTTCTTAAGAAGTTGCCTCTATTCACTGAAAAAAAAAATATTTAAAAGGAATAAACCCAGCATTTCTCTTTACAGACATTGTAGGATAGTAAGCATAAACCATAACAAAAATGATATTTTGTACAGATGTTCTTGTTGGTACACAGAAACAAATCAAAAGGAGCCTAAAAATACTTACCAAATGGATAGTTTTTATGTAAAAAAAGCATTGACAATTAAAATACAAATTAAGCAAAAGAAATTAACTGTAACACTTAAAAAATTCTCCCCAGGTGAATATTCTTCAGGACAATCTCTGTAGCCATCTTATGATCTGGGGAGAACTCTTCATTCAAAGAAGTTACTTTGAAAATGGAGAATGTTGGGGATGGGACATCTACAGAGACTACAACGTCTACATTTTAAATACCTTTCAAGTTTAATTTAACTATAACTGTGACAGGCTATTTTGGAGTAAAAGATACAGGTCTGGAAACAAAGATCCCCTTTTCTAGCACTAAGACAGACAGAAACTGATAAGAAACTACAGACTACATAGCAAATCTGTGACTTGGAAGCACTCTGAACATCCTGTGCCAAGCACACCTGGAATTATTTCAGTGGGAAATAGTAACCCCTTCTCTGCTCATGGACATGTTTGAGTCATCCTAGATATATTTTGTGACACATCATGAACTACATTTTGTTAGAAGTGTAAGTTTGAAAAACACCTCTGAAAGAGAAGCCTCCTTCACAGACCATAACAATGAGATTTAACTGTTTTGGTTTTGTCCCCTGACTGCATGACTTTGAACCTGTAAAAACATTTCTGTTACACTCCACAGAAGCTGCACCAGCAGAGTTGAAAATGGTAGATCCATGAGTTGATTGCTGCGCTGAAATCAGGTATCTGTATGTGGTTGCTATGTTGTCAGAACTGTTCAGTGGGTAAACAAACACACACAAAAATAATAAATTCTAGTTGATAATGCAAATAATTGTTCCTGACTTCTACTCTGCTGTTTCATCTAAATAAGATTCTCCTGGGTTTTGTGATCATTAAATTTTCAAACTGAAATGCATATCTGTGTTTAAATGACAAAGTTATAATTTGAAAAGATTTACCAACATTAAATTACGAACATACATGCACAACCGTGCAATGCAACAAGTTTGAGCAAGTAAAAAATTAGAATGGTTCTGAATTAAAATATACTTATGTAAAAATTTGTAAATGTGACATCCTTTAAGAAGAAATACTGCTTCATGGTGCCTTAGCTTTATTAAAAAAAAAAAAAAGTTTTTTACTAGTCTCAAGTTTCAGACTTCTAAGATAATTTTTCATTTCATCCTTTTTTTTGATTTTTAAAAAACCCCACAGAACAGTTATAGTAAGAGAGCTTTGCACGCAGTTCTTCTTCAGTACCTATTAAAAATATATGTGAGATCAGAAACCCTCAGATACTATCAGCTTTATAGACTGGAATCAAATGAGCCTCTACTAATTTTTTATGAAGGATCCTCTTCTGTGATGCCAAGTCCCTCATGATTTCAGGAGCTTCTGAAACATATGGCACTAGTCCAAAAGGCATCACAGGCAAAAAGCTAAAAACAAGGACCTTATGATCCCCCCCTTGGGAGCCTCAGCCTTATAGACTGTATTATGTGGATCAAGAGGCTTCTCTAGCACCCATGAATTTCCCTGGTGGCTTTGTGCTGTCTTAAGCCAAAGTCTTTAAACTGATTCTTTTCCACTTAACAACTACAAAAGTTTGACAAAAAGAAAAACCCCACAATCTTTGGAAAGTTGACGAGAAAAATACAGGTCCTTTGTTCCCTGTGCATTGGACTAGACCCAAAATAAGTCAAGTTATACAGACAACATGGTTTCTGCTAAAAAAAACAACATAGTCACTAAAAGCCTTAAACTTTTATACTCATTACATTCCTGTTGGGTATAAGCCTCAGCCTTACTTTCAAGATTGTTTAAAGATTGTTAATCTCAAATATGCATGTTTAAGAAACAATCCAGGACTGTAAGTTTGGAATCAATGCATAATTTATAAAGTTAATTTATTTTACAGAATATTATTTTTTCAAGAATTATAACAGGTCTTATTCTTATAATGATACTTTCAAGTAAGTTACCAACATGTAATTCAATAGCTGTTTATTTGCTAAAATTTAATTGATAGGATTGATAGGATTGATTGATTTAATGAAGAAACAGTACTCCAACAATATTTATTTCTGTATGATTCTTTTTCATATGTATTCTTCCATTTCTTGCCTTTTTGTTGTGTATTTGTTTCCTGTGACCTGTGAGAATCAGACTACTCCTTTCAAGATGCAAATTAATAGTTGAACGACGAATAACTTCTTTATTTTACATTCTAAATTGAGATTATGCCATTATTGGAGGTTATTTTCTGTTTTAGAGGTATTAATTTCTGTTTTAGAGGTATTAATACATTATTAATGCCTTCAGTATGCTGTTTGTTTATCTGTGAAAGAATATGGGAATTCATTTTTACTTAATGGCTTGTTCCCTAGATCATAGCAGTATATTAGACACATATTTGGTTGATACAGCAACAGTTCATGCATGAGACTGGGCAGTGGGCATAAAGGCCTGTGCAGCTGGCAGCTGAATGAAACCTCTGCATAGAAATGGAGTAACAGCACTCAAGGTCTTGTTGCAAACTGAGCAATCTGCAAAGTGCTGAAGAAAGGAACCTTCTGGTTAGAAGTTTATTAGACCATTCTCTCACCAAGCCTTACAGTCTCATATTCTTTTCTTCTGTGAAGTTACAAAGTAATCTCTTCTATTCGTAGGACTCACAATGGGCCCCAGTCCTTTGGCACTAGTAATTACTTCTGTAGACTAAAAACAGATGAATTGCATTCTTTTTTGAGAAAAAAATTCACAACCAAAGTCACAATATAAAAAGATACAACAAAACCCCTCAAACCAAAACCTTTGCAAACTTAATACTCCCTAGAGTAATAATTGCAATTAAACATGTACACCAAAAGAGGAACACAACTTTGGGAATAGAGACTTCCATTTTCTTATTAATTTTAATTTATGTTAGCAGAAAGCTACATAAGGCCTTAGAATGGAAAATGCATTCTACAAAATTGAAAGTATAGTTATAATGAACTGCAGCATTTGAAAAACTCTTGCCACCATGTGAATTTGTTCCCTACACATTCTACAAGCAACAATTGCTTGATTAAAGGAAATACAAAACTTTCAAACAACCACAAAAAGTCAGAATTGCAAAATATTAACTAGGCACTTAATTTTGTGTGGACAGGTGTTAAGTGCTTAAACACTTGTGTGGATCTGAGTCTTCATTTTTACATAGCATTCTACATGTTCATAAAATATACCTCAGAATTTTCACATCATTAATCCACAAAATACATGTATAATTCCCACTTGATACAGAGCATAAAAAAAAAAAATTACTTGCACAGTATGGTATAAGGTAGAGAATTAGTGCCCAAGACCTATTTATGCTTCACCAAGACTCTATTCTCCCATGTTACCCAAATTTTTGTAATTGAAAGATAAAATGATAAAAAAATTACAAACAAAATTATATCATCACTGCTTCAATCAACACTTAAGCACAACAGACTTCCACATTAATATATTTCATAATGTGTCTAATGAAACTTATGAGTTAGAAGACATATGGAGTGTTTTATTTCTTAGATTACTTTGGGTTTGGTTTTTATTTTGCTTGTCTGGTGCACAGCTTTAAAAGTTTTCCTTTGTGTTTCTTTTTTTTTTTCTTTTGTGTGTGTGATTATAATTGCAGCCAGGTTCTGTTATCTGAGGCTTTATATTTTATATTCCGTATTGCAATTCAGTTTACAGCTCCTAACAGCCAGGGGTGAGTTTTCTTAGTGACTAAGTAAAGAGGCTGATAGATATGATTACTTCTGAGGAGAAGTATTCTGGAACTTTAGTCCTGTTTGTTTCTGAACAAGGGGAGTTATGATCAAGAAAGCTCAGCAGATGAACTACAGTTATGAATAAAATAGTTTTGATCATGTTTACGAGGAGTTTTCTCTAAGACTTACAGCACCAACAGAGAGAATCTCATAAAGCAGGAAATCAAGTTAATTGCAACAAAGAGAATATATATCTTCCTTGAAAAACAAGCTCTAGGAACCAAAAGTGACATTTCCAGACACCAAGAGATTTGCCTTACAGTTCAGAGCAGAAAGGTTGCAGACTGCCTAGCATAGATATCAGGATAACTACAGCTGTAACTAAACCGAGGTCAGTAAAGGTTGCAAAACCTGACTGAATAGTGAGTAAATCATGCCCAGTCCCCTAATGTTGTACACATATTTTTAGAGGTCACCAAAATATGCAGCTTTAGTTCAGCACTGTTGAGTTGGTGTTACACTGATTTTATTGCCATGACTGCAGTAAGGGTATGCACACTGGTCTTGTCATATGAACTTCTTTTTTTTTTTTTTTTTTTTCCTGATAGCTGTGTTACTGGGTTCAAACCATGCAGCATATACAGCATCACTAAATGATTGAGCAAAAACTTACTGAGAAAATATCAGCCAAAACATCCACAATTTTAGAGCCTTCTGAATATTGCATCAATGATGCTGAAAATTTAGAATTTCAGTATTTTGTTTTATTTTTCCAATGATAACAACAATGTTGATCTAAAGAAGGATGAGGGATGATCTGTGCATAATGGAAATTTTAGCAAAGATAAGGTCTTATTGCCAAATTGCACTTCACAAAGAGAGCTTGGTTTTTTTGAAGTGGTAGAATTAACAATTGCAGGACAAATTGCAGATTTCCTGATAGAGTTTTGTCTATATTAAAAGACTACTTTGATTTTATCACACACTAGTGTCTTACAGTGTATTCCTAGTGTAGGGCAGTCCAACAATAGCAGAGTTTCTGTAGGATGAAGTGACAGCAAGTGGAAAGTATCAGAACAGGGAATAAAAAATGTTTTCAGTCATGCAGTATACTATTTCACTGTTTAGACAAACTGTGTAATCTTTGAGCAGTAACAATCATGATATTTAAAATGTTATAGAAGTAATCCAATAGTTTTCTTAAGTGGATTAAAGGTAATTTAAATACTTCCTCAATGAAAAAGAGTATTTTTACCCAAAGTCTTCTTTCTGGCAGTGACCAGTAACAGACATCATGGGAAAAAAATAATGGAACACAGAAAAATTTCCTCAACTTTCAAAAGTCAATCATATCTAAATTATGAAAATCATAATTTATAACCACATCCTGTGGTTATAAATGCCATTAACTAATTAAATTTGAACTGCAAAAATTTCTGATCTCCTAGCCTATATATGTAATAACCTTTATCAGACTGGTGATGTAGTCATCTAGTGCTTGCCTAGCTTGTCTTATAGTTCAGATACAGCACTGTGAAACATATAAGGTGTCCCTATCCCAAGGGCAGACAGTTTGTAACATGTTCTTAGCCTATATCAAACCCACTCCAGTAGGACAGAAGCAACTCACAAATTTTTCTAGGCATTGGATTTGAAAGCATATTGTCTGTGAAGTCACCAAGACTTTTGGGCATAACTGAGGACAAATTTTGCAATGTAGTGTATTCTGAAGGTGTAAGAGACTGGAGAACTGCCATATTTTTCCTCATCACAATATACATACACAGGTTTTTAACTTGGCAACTAAGTAAACCAATCAAGTCAAATAACATATTTATTTCATGGCAAGTATAGGAATTATGTTTCTTTCTATGTTAATTATACTTCAAATACACACTGATGTTAGAACATTTATCAGTATGTGCCTGTGAGTACTTTTAGTTCATTCTTTATAATTTTACCAAGTTTTATTCCAATTGGAACTTTATGATGCTGAATGTCCAAGATGCTGATAACCTGTGTAATGTGTATGTCTACCCATCTGCAATCCACCAGTGAAGAGAAAAATCTCTATCTTATTTCATAATCTTATGCAAAATATTTACTAAATTGGGGGCCATATTTATTTTTGTCAATTGCTAAGAATCTTTACTTTTAAAAAATTAAAGTCGTTAGTGCTACTTTTTTGGAAAATAAAACATGATATGCTCAGTACAAGCTGCATATTGTAAACCAAAACCTATTATGCAATAGGTTCATATAGGAATTATTAGATCAAAGAAGCAAAAATGGTTCAATAAGGTGACCTTTCAGTCATTTGAATTACCATCCTTCTGCCACAAAAGCCAATATTTCTTGCACTGGAAATTAATAGAGGAAGTAGACGATCAACCTACCTCTATTCATGAGTACTGCAGTTTAGAAAGAACCCAGTGTTCCCTGGGGCAAATTAGTTGTTGTTGGCAATATGTGCTGCTGCTGTTGGTACAAAGGGCAAGGTAATGTAGTAATATTTTACTAGTGTCAGATGGTACTGTGCAGTAAGAGGCTAGGGCAATTTAATGCAATGCCATTTATTTATAATGGAAGCCTGAATTTCCATCCACAGAGCTATAAACTTGCATTTTGTTGGATATAGTCTATTTCCCTAGATCACTGACGCTATTAAAATCTGATGACTAAGTTATTGATACGGAAACCTGTTGCTGAGCTGTTTAGATCTATCTAGTTTTCTAGCACATATATTTTGGAGGTACTAGATATTTGTTTCTTTTTCAGGCTTTATGGTATACTTAAGCTTGTCATATAGTCACTGTGTATCTTATAGATGATGTAATAGGAAATATAGCTTTAATAGCCAAATGGAACAGACCTTCTTACATAGTATAAGCTGACTTACCTTCAAAATCAGCATATTGTTACTAACCCTTAATATTTTAAGAAAATGGTCAGATATAATTTTACAAGAAAAATCTTCACTGTCAAACTCATACTTGTATTCTTGTCTTGGACATTGACATATAATTGTCAACACTGAGTTGAATGTTTCATATAAAGTAGTATCTAGAAACAATGAAAAAAGATCGTCAAATTTTTTTCTTGCACTTTGTAATAATTTAAGCTATGCACCACATGTATTGAAGTGTTATCTCTCTCTTCAATACATATTGCTACAGAGCATTATCCAAGTACCATAGAGGAAAGAACATGAATTCAGATTTCTGGTTTTGATAGGTCTAATATACTCATGACCACTGGATGATAAACTATGACTACAATAAATCATATCCTGATATGACTGGCTAACAGAGTTCTTTTATGTCTCACCAGAACCTTAGCAATATCTACTTTTATAATTTTTTTTTTCCTCACTGCCAAGGATACTCTGCTATCAGGTCAGGTTTTTTAGCTTTTTTTTTCTTTTTTTTTTTTTTTTTAATTCAAGGCAGGGTACACTTACTTAAAACCGCCTGTATGAAACAGAATCTTTATCACAATATCTAACAGGTAATACTGAAGTGGGTTTAATTCATAAAGATATTAAATGTACCAAGGACCCCAATTTTCAAAGAACGGAAGTAATAACATATGAATGTATGATAGGAGACAAAAAAAAGTCCAAGATTCTTTTCCTAAGTGTAGTCCAAAGGTTACTCCTACTGTCCCAGACATGTTGCAGACATTTTGATTGTTCTCTCGGTAGTTCTCCTAACAGCTAGATATAATTCATTCAAAATCTGCCTACAACCTTAAAATTTAAAAAACTAGTAAAAATTCCATCTTGGAATAATCAGATGCTGAAAATTGAGTAAAAACTATCATTATGGCTGTTACAGATAATCTATATGGCAGATTCTATTGGAGTATACATTAGTTTTCTGCATAGAGCAAGAGAAGATAAGAGTATCACTAAAATCAATATAACAAAAAAAAAATCTGAAGAAAATTTGGAAGCCTCTTAGTGTTATGCCTAAGGCTAAATAGCAGTCACTTATTACAGGAGAAAACAGAGCTTCTGCATTTATCATCAGGAGTCCTAAATTTTCAGCCAACATTAAACAGAACTGTCTGTTCTCCCAAAGGTTGGTTAATGAGCATTAGTTTTCACTAGTCTTCACATCTGCATATTACATGTTTATAGTTACAGCTCAGACACTTTACCTAGAAGAAGGAAACATATATTTCTGAGTAATATGAACCTGTGGAAATTATGGACAAGAGCATTATGAAATATAAAATATATCTGTGGAACTACATCTGTTTATATCAGATAAGACCCAGTCTAATGTGCAGTGATACTTCTAAGGATGATTACCAAATGTGAATTAAAAATATATATTCCATTCAGCAGCACTGTGTTCCTGCAAGGAGAATTTGGGGTAACTATGTTTTAAATATCATTTTAATTGTTCACAGCAATTACAGTAATAACTGTATTGACAAAAAGAAAACCAAATGGAAATGTTATTATATCCAACAGGGAAGTAAAAGGACTAGAGAGATCTTTCTTCTACTAATGAGCAACTGTCAATTCAATATTAATTGAAAAGTCTCTGAAAAGTATTATGTCTGTACTAACCAAGCTTTTCAGCTTTCTGCTTCTTTTCTCGTATATATTTAAAGTCTATGTGCTGTGTTATAAATCATAAAAATCAAAAGTCACAGAAATGCCACCTAATGAGTACACAGACTTCAATCCAATAACATCCAAGCTGTGAACTGGACTGCATGATCATCAGGCCCTGCACCTTTCCAATACTAACAAAGCTTAGAATTTCTGGATTTTGTCTGACAGTTTATTTGATTTAATTTCTGAATTTAAACTCAACTCTCCAAAAGGGATAGTGGTGAAATTCCTGGGTTTTGTACTTGATTAGCTGAAGAAAAAAGATATGACATCTCCCTATCAATAGAGCTGAGATGAGAGATCCCATACTTTTGACAAAAGGATGAAGCCAACATGATCAAGGGTCTTTTAAAATGAAGTTGTTAACACAATGATTAATTCAGTCCACCAGGTGATCATATATGCTGAGAGCACAGGGCAAGATGGAGAAAAGGCACAAAGGAGCAGGGCTAATCCCTGTGAGTTAATTCCTTCAGCTGAATGATGAAGGCTCCAGTATTTTCTACCATAATGTGAAGGATGTCTCAATGTTCACAGCCAAAACTCCAAGACTCTTGCCTCTTAAGTCTCTAGACACAATGCAAGATATGACTTAGTAAGAAATTATGTCACTAGGGCAGACCTACTTTGTATTCAGACCTCTGAAAATCATCTCTGCAATGAAGACTATACAATAAGCCATAAATTATGAAAGTAAGAATTATTCAGCATTACACATTAATTCAGAAAAATAAAAATTCCAGTCATGTTCACACACGTTTATTTGAGACATTTCTACGGATGAAGGCCTTTAGGTAGCATATTCTCACAGGATCAAGAAGTTAAAACCATTTCTGTCATGTTTAAATGAAAATGAATCAGTTCATGCACTCTTAATTTTATTGGCAGAATATTAATAACTCGTAATCTTAACATTTATAGCATATAATAATGCCAACTGTTTAATAATAAACATCTCAATTGGCATTATAATTTTAAAGACCAGAGACAGCTGTATTCCATCAAATTTCCTTCAGTGTAAAAAGAAATATGTAAATAAATAAATAAAAAAACAACCTCCCAGTTTAAAATCAATGCCTGTCTAATTTTGTGAAACTATTAGGATGTCTCTGTACTTTGTTACTTTATGCATTAAGTCACTCTAAAAGATTACAGTGCATTTTGAAAAGTTTCAAGGACACAGTGAAGAATTAAATTATCAAGTAATGTTACTGCTTGCTCTTGTATTTACATTTATCCTGGATGAAGTTAATTTATTGTGGGGGAGGGGGCAAAGAGAACCATACATCACACTAATGCAAAGTCCATGAAAAATTTGTCCTTCATGCTGTGACTGGACACTGTCAAACAAGGTTTACAACCTTTTTATCTGGAGCTAAGAAAAGCTGCAGTATTTAGCTACCTCAGTTGCCACTAGATATTTTCCCCTGATTATATTTATGAGGAAAAGGTGGAAAACAATTCATCTGTTAAAAAGAAATAACCTCTAAAGCATAACCTCCAGAATCTGAGTATTGATTTTCTCATGTTTCCCCAGGTAGCAAAGTGGTGAAACAGAACCAAGAACATCCAGAGGCAATTGCTGCAGCTTCTGCGTATAGGACCTGAGGAAAATTAAGATTATGCCTTCATTGTCCATAATATTGCTTTGGTTCCTTTTACATTGCATGCATACAAATCTCCCTGTGAAATCTGTGAAAAATGTGATTTAAAATAGACTGAAGTTATTACTAAAAATCTGTCAGTGAAATCCTGTAGAATAGGTACCCAGACTGTGATTGAACTCTCACCCCTATAGAACAGAACAACAATGTAGAACAATACATTGGACAATAAGATCATGAAAAATCCATGATACTTTGTTTTAGCAAAAAAGAGTTAATTTAAATTCAATTTCTAGTAAATTTTGTGTCTGAAAACAGCCTTATTTTCACACATATTCTAAGTATTGTAAAAAAAGCCTAGAGTAGAAGCTTTGTTCAGGAGAGTTTATATTGTATTCTAAAACACATGAATAATCATCATTATTTGCCTTTTTGATACTAATTTAAAGACAACGTTTACACACTCCAGTATTCTGAAAAGAACTAAATCACAATGAAACTAGAGGTGACAAAAGACCAAAAAACCAAAATCAACCCTTTGGATGAATAATAAAGTGCACAGTAATAGTTTACTCTTCCTCTAGCCACAGAATTTTCCACTGTTGTTTTCTTTTTTTTTTTCAGCAGTATTTCCATCTCTGTCAGTTCATCTCAATTGCTCAGTCTGTTTCAAAGGCAGGGATGCTGTTTTATGCCTGCTGCAGCACAGAACTCACAGCCATATGGATTGTCCCACAGAGACCCCTATGGGTTCCTAGAAAGGGTTTGCAACCCATATATGGCTCTTTTAAAGGTATTTTGCTCCTTTCTAGATTCATCCAGGATAAACCTCACAGGTAATAAGATAAGACAAAAAAAAAAAATTCCTAATGCTGCCACATATCACAAATGAATATAAACAGACCAACTTCATGCACAACCTGTTTTTTAAGAAATACAGAATCAGTATTATCAGTGCATCTGCTAATGAGTCTGGAAGCTCTTTTCCCCCTCTAATAGGGCAAAGAGGATAGTAGCAGTAATGAAAACAATTAGACATTATGCATTGGATAATCTTTTCTGGCCAGAATTATGACATTGCTCTAAGGAAAACCTATTAAAATGTGGGAAAAGGCCCAAAACTATTCAATATATCTTGTGAAAACACTCTTGTGGAACACATATTTTTAAAAGGTTTTTTCAGTAAGGTAGGATCAACTTTTATTAAAGTACCAATGTTTAGTGCATTTTTATATCTAAATTTTATTATTAACATCACCTTTAAAAATGCAGCATGTAAACACAGGCAAATTTTTAAAAGGGCAGTACAAGGAACTGCTCAAGAAGTTAGTAATTAGTGTTAGAATTTGACAGAACCTGGGACATCTGTAGTTTAGCTGGTCCTCTCTTACCTTTGCTTACTTTACTGGTGAGAGAGAATTGCTACCATCTTTCAAGGAATTGCATGCTTATCTTGCTAATTCCTTTCAGACTACATCTCAAGCCAGCATTTGGCTTTCTACTCTGTGATGTATACTATAACTTGTATCCCTGTTTAATAAACTTTGTTAACAGACTGTAGATATTCCGTGTGCAATTATGCTTTTCAAAACCAAACTCAATCAAAATTGTACCAATATATTTCATGCTGCAAAGGTCTTCACAATTATTTTAGTAAATTATACAAAATAACACAGTATTGATCTTTTCAATCTAAATAATAATTATTTGCCTATAGATTACCAGTAATTTAGCTATGAAAGTCAAAGTAAAAATTTTATTGTCCCAAACTGATATGTAAGAGTCTTGTTTAAGAGATGCTGGAGCAAATCTGTGGGAAGCAACAATAATCATACATTGTCCTTCTGAACAGACACAGAATACACATACGTCACAGTTTTGATCTTTCTCATCCTGCAACAGTTGTAAAACCATAGTTATATGAGAAAAGCACAGACTTCTTGAAGAACAGCCACTTTCTGATTCCTCCTTGACCATTTTTCTTACTCTAAGTCTAAGCAGTGGCATCAAGAATTTCTGTTGCTGCAACAGCAAATTCACCATATCTTGAAATCTTTTTATAGATTTAAATCTATTATAAATTTGGAACATTCAGTTCAGGTTCTGCATTTACTTTAAATGTAACACCATCAATGAAATTTTAGCTTGATATTCTTGCTGTCAAACACCTTCCAACAAAGTCCTGATTTTTTCTATATCACTTTAGGCACAGCACTGTCCTTTTATGGGCTATGTGCAGAATTAGTTAATGGACTGTACTCACTATTATCAAGATAATGTCTCCTTATAGAAGTGACTGATAAGAGAGCCTTGCCATCAAAATTCTGGATTGATCACATAATGCTGCTATTATGTAGTATTTGCAGTATTGCTTGTATTGCAATATTGCAAATACTACATAATATGTGAGCAATGTTTCCCATACTTAGCTATCGTAAAATTTGCATGTTAACATGTAAATTCCCACTGATTTCCCATTGGATTCTAAACTTATGCTTTTCTGTGTGCTTCTTCAGATCTGTTGAAAAGGGAATAAATAAGCAGATCCTATTATTCCACACCAGAAAAGAGTTCTAAACCTAAACCATGGCAGATTTTTTAGACTCTCATTCTGTAACATCAAATTATCCCCATCTCTGTAATTTTGGACCTCAAATTGCAAACAGCCTATGCATTACTTTATTAGCTGAAAAACTGCCTCTGAATCTCTCTTTGTGGCTTGATTTAATTTCTAATTACCCTTCAGAAAGAGGTATGTTCAGATTAAATTTTATTTTTTAACAGATTGTTTTGTTTTGTTAATAATGCAAGAATGGTCTTTAAATAGAAGATATAAATGATGATGATTGCATTGCAATGTAATTGTAAAAAACTTGTAAATATACTTCACTGTTTCCAAAGTATGACAAGGAGATCATATAGGGATGCAACATAAGATTTCAGACACTTTCAGCAACAAAAACCAAAATAGGAACTTATTTTTCTCATAAACATAGGGTTGAATTCCATCTGGTATATCTAACCAGTCTGAGAATTATAACATGTCTTGTTTTTCAATTTTTTAAAGTCGTAACTAGCAACATTGGTAAAATTTTTATATTTGCAATGCAGTAGATAAGTCTGAATTTATGTGTGAGTCATGAAAAGAGTCATGCAAAGTGATTTTTGCAGAGATATGTAGGTCACAGTTTCAAAACATAATTTATACTTCTTTGTAAAAAAGAGAGATAGATTCTTGATTATAAAAATCTATATGTGATTGTACCGTCAATTGTTATGTATTGATATAAAACACAAAAAAACCTGCAGATTTTTTTTTCCTTTCTTTTTTTTTTTTTTTTATGAGAACAGGTTAACTGCAACCAACGAAATATCAATCCTTTAGTTTGGTGCATTTTGCATTTCCATCAAAAATGAGAACACACATGTTAGCACATGTTTCAGGGCAGCATCTTTGGGTCTTTTACCAAGAGGTGGTAAATTGTCCCACCTATATCCTTTTCTTCACTAAATTAAAGCATTTTAAATTGCTTCCGATATACTTTTCATCATTAAAGTGCATGGATAAACAGATTTCTGGATTTCCACCAACCATAGTGACACTAAATACTATCAGAGTAATGATGCAATAATTCTGTATGGGTTTATGCTAAACATAATGCTGTATGTACAAAGGTTGCACTAATTAGTTTGGGTAAATGGAAGAAAACTTCAGAACTGTTAACTTGACTTAAAAATTTCTTCTGAATTTCTTGCATTCTCATTCTTTTCTACATCTGAATAGGACTCACAACATGTAAGTTCTTTGATAAATAGTTTAAATATATTGTTCAGAAATATACATAGCTAAATAATTTCTACTATTGCCATTGAGTGAGGATATAAACCAAGCAGAGCAAACACATCCTTGCTGGTTTGCTGCTGTACATCAAATAATGCTGATAAATTTAATAGAAAGCATGAAAATTGTTATTAAAAATTATTATGAGGAAATATAAATTTATCTGAGGAAGCTATATCACGTGACTATTACAGCCACACAGCTCTCGTAAGAACGTCTTGGACTCCATTGTGACAAAAATAGTAGCTGCAGGACCACGCATGCTGCAATGAGTGGATTTATTTGTAAAAGATAGGTGAACAAAGCATTAAGGAAGCCCCTAGGTATCCAAAGTGTCCACACTGATACAATAACAGATACAATACTGGAGCTGTGGATCACCCATACCTTTTTAAAAGTGGCTGCTGAAAGTGACCTGAGCTGCGCTGGGCATTAGATACCCACATGTAAACAGCTGAACAATTCACAAGGTGTGTGCAATGCCCAGAAAAACTCTTGTACTCATAAATTCCATTATACATATACCAATTTTAAAATTTGAAATAATTCTGTACAATTGCCTGAAATGTGTCTTTATAGGTTATAGGCATCATAACCCAAATAAACTAATTCCACCATTCTTTTAGGTAAATATTTGCCACCCTTGTTTGATTTTGAAACAGCTTGACTAATGAAAGTGAATGCTAGACTTGATAAGCTAGGCAATCCCAAATTTCTCACTGAAAGTAGAAAACAGAGCAGAGGCTTTAGAGGATTTCTGTTTCCTTGATGCTTCCACCTTTTTGCACAATTATGTAACTATTTTTTTTTCCAGTGTACAAAGAAGCTAGATGTATTTCACCCCTGCTAAGGAACAAAGCAGTTCTTAATACACTCCATTTATCTTGCCAACTCTAAACTACTTAAATATAAAATACTCTGTCAAATACTTAGCATTTGTACTACAGTTTGCTATCTATACTGCAATTCTAATTTTATTCAGAATGTGATCCCTTTGAAAGATACTAACTAAAGAAAAAAAATGTAATCTAGTTTCAGACTGAAATAATTTCTCTAGATCTCCTAATGGTACACAGACTCTCTTTAAACCTGATTTTTTTTCCCCCCCAAGGAGTGAAAGGTGAAGTCTGAATAAAAATTTCAGTGTAAGAACCGAGAATTAATGATGTATCTACCAGCCCTGTTCCAAGTCCAGTTATTGCACTTACCTTAGATATATTTAATCATTGAACTCATTATGAAGACCTTTAGAAGTCTGTCTTACCAGATACATAAGGACTGTGTTTTCTTTCTGTATTATCTTAGTGTTTACAGTAAAGAAAGGATT
Organism: Cettia cetti; assembly: GCA_013401135.1. Lineage (NCBI taxonomy): Eukaryota > Metazoa > Chordata > Aves > Passeriformes > Sylviidae > Cettia > Cettia cetti. The sequence goes on from VZUI01032923.1 coordinate 75,124, forward strand.
CTTATTTTGCCATGTGCCCTTTAAACTAATGCTTATTTATATATCTATATCTATATATATCTATATCTATATCTTAATTCACATACAATTATTAGGCAACATTTTCTGTTTCCCCAGCATGAATTGAGTTTAACTCCTCTTGCTTTAATAGAGTTTTTGCTGCATGTACTGTGGTGGCACAAAGAACAGCATTTTGCTCAGTGACACTGTGCAGATGCTTTCAAATCTCTTCCTGTGTGAAGCCGGGACAAAGGCAGAGCATTCAGCCTGCATTTGGGAGTGGAAAGATTTTGAGGTTTCTCCAGGAGAGAAAGCTTTAGTGCTACAGTTGAACCCACACTCCTGACTCATTTTTAGAGCAGCACAGAGCTTAGAAGTGAGGAGACAACACAATAAAAATATCTAAAATATTACAATTACATGGAATATGACATGTACAAAGACTAACCTTTGAAGATTTCTTCAGAAAAGAAACAGACACAGTTTTGTTCCAAAAGAGGTGTCATTTTTTTATTGGCCATTTTTGCTGATACAAAAGGAGAGTCAAATCTAATAGGCATATCAAAGCTCCCTCCAAAACTGAAAAGTAGCAAGTTATCAGAAGGCAGAAAAAGGCGCTTGAATAATTGGAAAACAGCTACCTGCTGTAGCAGGTTGTATGTAGCAACTCCACAGAGAGTTGCTCTCTTGAGGTTTTAACATGGTTGTGAGAAATGCAGCTCATGCCAAGCAAAGGACAAGACTACGAATCTGTATTGAAATATTAAAGTTCTAGTAGAATATACAATGTTAAATGTAAAATAACTAAAATTACTAAATAACTTAGTTACTGCAAATGTCTACATTACCTTAAGGATTATTCTGGTATTGTTGCTTATCTGAAAAAATGCTTATGCTGCTTATGCTCATAGGATGGTAAGAAATAAAAAAATAAAAACCTCTAATTCCCCCTTCCTTCTCCCCAGCCTCACTTCACTCACTTCACACCTACTCTCCACCCCTGAGCAGTGCAGGGGGATAGGGAATGGGGTTGTGCTCAGTTCATAACTGCTTTCCTCACTGATCCTTCCCTCTCACACCTTCTCCCAGCTCAGACACAGGCTCATCATGGGCCACAGCTCCATCAGGAGATCTCTGTGTGCTGGAGCATGGGGTCCTACACAGGGTGCAGTGTGGATGTCTTGCCAATGTTCTTCTTCCCACGCTGCAGGGGAATCTCTGCTCCAGTGCCTGGAACACATCCTCCCCACTTTCTTCAGTCACCTCAGTGTCTACAAAGTTGTTGCTCTTGTATATTCTTACTCCTCTCTCTCACAACCTTCAGTGTGGCAATATTTTTCCCTTTCTCCACATCTTTATGCCAAGATGCCCTCACCTGGGCTATGAGTTCAGCTGTGCCCTGTGCCTGGTGGGTTGGAGCTGCCTGGAACTGGCTGTGTCCAGCACCAGCAAACCTGCACCCAGTACAACCCTCAAAAATGACCAGTTTCATCTAATATGAAGGATTGGGGTTTTTTTTCGAGACCCCTAGTTAATAAGAAACAGTTTTAAATCTGTCCCTGCCATGAGAGGATCTGTCAGGAACCTCACTGAAATTAAGAAGGACTTAAGCACTTAAACCTACACAGAAAGCCGTTTCATAAAAGCTACTTAGGTTTTGACTACCACAAGAAAATGTTCATGTTCACTGCAGTCAGTAAAGAAATCACGTGAAGCCATTCACATTTCCTGCAAGTCTCTCGATGGACACCTGATTTACCAAGGCCTTTCGCCCCATCAGCCAAGTTATAACTGATTGAGAAGATGAAGTCAGGGAACCATGCGAATCCCCTTAGATACACAAACTAATTGGAAAGTTCTTGGTTTTGATGATTAATTCTAAAAATGGATCATTACATGCCATTTTCTTATTACAAACATAAAGTATAATGTTGACCTGTCATCAGAGATGAAGAAATATTTTAAGTACAACTGGACAATCATACACTCCCTAGAAGTATTTCCTTCTTCCGACAAGTCTTCATTATGCTTTATGGCTTTAATTAGAGACAAAATATAGGAAAATATTTCAACTGTCTCATATACTAGACAATAGTAATATACTTTTTCCAACACTGTTGGAAATGTGAGCTAACCTCTGCATTGAAAGTGCCACTGGAGTATATGATAACACTCCTTGGACTGTCTATACTTCTATCTATTTAAACAGTATAGTACGGATTGTCAGTGCCTTACTGGATGTATGTCTTATATTCTGGAGCAATAACCAACAACATTATGTATGGTAGATTACAAAAAAGGTCTGAATTGTTCTGGATTAACTTTATTCTTTTATAACAGTAGAAAACACTGATTATAAATATTTTAACCCATGTTTTCTTAGAGAAATACCTCCAGCTTGTGGAGATGGGGCAGTTACAGGTAGTTTCAGTCAGAACAAGGAAGTGTATAATTATCTAGGTGAGCTAGTTAAACTTTCAGATATAGTATTCTTTCCCTTGAAAAAATAATTGGTCTACAACAGTTTCTCACATTGTTAATTGTCTGGCAGCTAAGGTGAAAAAATCTACAGTGCCAAAGGGCTCTCTTCAATGAACACTTTAGCCTTTTGCAGCTCTCCGCAGGCTGTACCTGCAGAATAACACAACAAGTAACCATAGTCCAAGTGACCTTGATGCTGGATAGGCTCAGCCACTTATAATTGCTCTTTTGCAGCTGGAAGCCTTGGCTCATTTTTTGCTAGGAAACATTCAGTTATTTGTGTGGCAGATTTTATGTGGAAATTAGCTGTTGGATGATCTGGACTATGCAGCACAGACATAAAGAGACAGAGTGTTAAAAAAAATAATTTTTGTGTTCTGGACACTGGGCAACTTTTGCATGGAGAATGAGAGTCAAAAACGGGACAGTGAGTTGCTCTACAGATGGAAACAGAAATCTCTGTTGCATGCATCCTATCAATAGTGGCTTCAGCTGGATCACATAAGTCTTTCAAAATTTTATTCTGCTGTTAGTAAATTCCAGCTGGTCCCTGGTTCTACATGGCTGCTCCAGTTATTTGCCATCTTAACTACACATAACTCTCTTCTCTATATAAAAAAGGGAACAACAACAGTCTGTGAGAGTCTCTATTGACCATTTTAAAGTGCCTTTATCTAGGTACAATTTTGATTAATCTACAGCAGGAAACACCCAAGGGAACTTCTGGAAGGGCCAGATTCTCCGCTTGGGGTTTTAATCAAGATGTTTGAGCAGATGAAATTAGTACAGCCAGAGCAGAAACTGCCTGAGGGAAATAGAAAACCTTCTTGAAGCCACTTGGAAACCTTTTGCAACATTTGCTTAAGTACTTTGTTGAGAAGGATGTGGGATCTCAGTCATTCTACTTGCCTCATGTTCAGTGAGTTGCCTCTGCAGAAGAGTGCCTGGAGAAATTTCTTGCTCCCCAAGGAATTAATGATCCAAGTTAAACTGGATGTGTAAGAGGTACCATTCTGATACCCAGCAATGCAACAACTATAACACATAAACTGTATTTTATAATTTTAATTTAAATTCTGTAGTGTTTGCCATGTTTGCAATACCTCATAATATAGACTTGAAATAGTATACAAATTTTAAGTTGGTTTATAAATGAGATTGTAACTACTTCTCAAGCAGAAATAGAAATAAGTATGTTCAGAATTATTTCTCTACTCCATCTCCAAGAAGCTTCCAGTTGTAAAAGATTCCTAAAGTCCCCCAAAGCAGTACCTCAACAGAGGCAATATGCAGACTCTTTGCCTAAAAACAGACATGTAGGAGACTTTGCAAATAGAAGTTGGCATGAAAGAAGCTTTACCTAATACTTTACTTCCAGCAAACTTGGTACATGCACATATTTCTACAGGAACCTAGTCACGTAACTGCAGGTCTTTTACTTCATGTCTTTTACTTTAGGTTAGTACTTTGACCCAACAGAACTGCTGCATACTGAAAAAGATTTTGAGAAATTTTAGTCCCAGTGCTATCCAGGTACCTAAACACATAAAGTATGGAACAAATAATTGAATTCTCTTTGTTAGAATTAATAACTCTTAGATTATGTCTAAGAAATTCTCTATTCTGGTGGTTTTTTGTGTTTTTTTTTTTCTTTTTTTTTCCCAGCCTAGAGGTAGTTTTGAATTCTAAATTCAAATGTTTTACCTGTTCCCACAGTGATCTCTGTTGTATTCCTCCACTAAGAAGGTGGATCCAAGCTGACTGTTGAGAATAATCGTTCACACAAAGTATCACTTGTGGGAATCAATACAGCAGAACAGTCCCAGAGACCATTTAATGGCCGAATATATACAGAAGTAAAAATTAAAGAAAGTGAGTTTTTAGAAGACTGATAAATTAGTCCAGTTTAAAATTTTCCTGCACTGGAAGTCATTAATCACACCCTTCCTGCTAGGGGCTAGTTCTTACTATCAGTCATTATAATTGTCAATATGTATTCAAACTAGTCAGTCCTTAGCAATCACAGCTGGCACCAGCTGCAGAAATACAATACCAAGGACTTGATGCCATCTAGTTAGCACTGATGGCAGCAGTCCTGGATGTTCTTAGTCTCCATGGCAAAGGTAAGATGGATCTTCAGTGGATATTTTCTCCACACCCTCTAAATTCTGGATCTTTTACAAGGCTAGTAAATTCCCAACCCTCAGCCTCAACTCTATTCTACTACAAGCCTGATCCTTGGGGAATATCATTTTCCAGTCTGTGGCAGTTGCCTTATCCTGCTGTTCATCTGCTACTGCTGCTTTTCCTAGACCAAAAGAAGTATTCTGGCAGTTCAGTAGGTTGCATTTTTCAATGAGCATTAACTATCCGTTGGTGTGCTGTTAATAGCTCTGGGGATGCTTCCCTCAACCAGTGTTCATATTTTCAAGGTCTTCGCTATTAACAGGCACTTAAACTATACATCATAATAAGAGACACCTGGCATCAAGTCCATGTCAACCATTTCTCATAACAATTTGATATTCAGCCTCACAGACCAGAACTAGAACTTCACACTCTTTGCAGCAGGCACAATAATTTTAAGGCCCACGGCCAGCAATGATAGTAACTTTTTCCTGGATTACTAGGTGAAAAAAATGCTCACACAGTTATGCTATATTATTGTGCTCTTGTTTGGGTTCAAAAGAAGCTACAATTAAAGTCTGCTTTGTGTGCTTCTACATTTATAGGTGCAGCATGTGTCTGCTTCAGCTACAGCTGTTTTATCAGCTAATATTACTATGGCATCAGGGACTAAAAACTACACAGAGCCAGAGAGTTTTATTAAATTTATAGCTAGATGAGCTCCCTTAGGATCCCCTGTTTACCAGCAGGGGATCTCTTACATATATTGAGTTTTTCTCAGTGTTGAGCAGGTCAGCTTCAGAAAAAGAGTTGATCTAATTTCATATGTCTATGGAAAATCCTCCAAAAAATCAAGTTTTTCTCCAAATCCCAACACTCTCCTCTAGGTTATGCTAAACGTTTATTAAGCAGGTTCAACTGCCTTCTGTCTCTCCTGTTATGTCCTATTAGGCAGAGGAGGCATCACAGTCATCTTTGTACCCATTACTAGGCTTCAAGGAACATTTGTGAGTCCTCTGCCACAATCCACTGCCATATCCAGGGTTCATCCTTTACATACCCTTTTGTGACTGAGACTGTCAGGAGCTATTGAAGAAGAGAGTAATAAGCTGCTATTCTTGGATTTTGAGCTACATATACTGCATGACAGTTATGTCACCTAATTTTCAAGTATTCACTGGTTGTATCCAAGCTTTTCTCAGCCTCGTATATTTAAAACTCTGTGGAATGGCTTAACAGAGTGCAGCTGCTTAGGAAAAAAATCCAAAACATCTATTTAGGCTTCTAAAAATAAGCATTTAAATGTACCTAATTACAAAGTACTAGAAACCCCACAGAACTGCAGCTATGTAACCCTGAAGGCAACAGAAATTCCCCTCTGCAGGTTAATTTAAACTCCCTCATCTGATCAACCAGGTACAAGGTATGTATGGGAGACCAGGCTCTTGAACTCTTGCTTACTTATAGGCCCTTTATCCCTCATCTGGTTTCTACATTCCAACAAAATGACAGCCTGTCTTTCATACCCAAGTCTGAGAACACTTTTAGATACAGACTCAATTGCCTCATCACTGAATTACTGTATAAAATACTTAATTTTTCTTGGGTTTACAAAGGACATTAGGGTTTATTGAGTTAAGGATTCATCTTCAGGAGAAGACCTCCCTCATGCTGACTTCACAATAGACAAAAATTATTGTTTGATAATTTTTAAGCCAAGGGTTCAGGATCTGGAGTCTGGTTTCTCTGAATCCAATCACACCCTGCTCTCAGTGGTCTTGGCTTCCCTGGCAAGTTCACATATCAAGAGGGACAATTAAGCTCTTAAAAGTATCTAATTGTCTCCATCCAACATCCAACATACCAGGACCTCAACCACCTTATTTCATCTTTTTACCTGGTGGGTTGACATTACAATACTAAATAAAGAAGTAGAGAGTATTTTTTAATGAATTATATCAATAAACTGGATACATGATCCAGTAAATGCAAGAACAGCTGTGAGAAGGAACATGCTGCAATCTTTCCAGTAATCGAAGAACCGTGTGTTTCAAGTTTTCCTTTGATGATCAATGGATAATCCATAATTATTGCCTCCTATTAAGTCATAAGAAGGATATCTTACTCACTATCTTATCTATACTGTCTACTGAATAACATACCTTAGAAAACAATTAGTCTTATTTTGTTAATCTCCTGTATAAAAATTATCTTGATTTAGTCTTGGAGTTCAGGAGAGAGGTCAGAAGTTTAAGAGGAAGAATGATAATGCTCAGCAAAGGTAATAATTTAATCTTAGAAATAATCACAGTCTTTTTAGTATCCACAGAGATCTAGCGTCAATGTTTAGTTCACACCAGAGGAAAATAAATGGATTTGAGTTAGCTTCTCAGATGTCAATCTAATTAAACATTTAATGTAGAAAATATAAGTGACACATGTAGAAGTATTTATGCAGTTTATGTAGCAGCTTTCAAGTGTAAAACATCAATGATTAAAGCACTCCATCGTTTATTTACTCACTACAAAGCAACTGGGCTCGGTTTTATGAAAAGCAAAGGCAGACTTTCATTTTAAATTACCCTTATGGGAGTTAAGTATCACTCAATAATGACACTAGGAGAAAAATTCTGCTAAACAGTCCATCTGCAATTTAAACAATTCAATTATCCTTTACAATAGCTGGGGCAAGACCAAGTGCTAATGTGTTCTAAATGAGAAGGTGACTTTTTTTCCCTGGCTTTGTTGGTCATTTTCTGTTGCACTTTGTCGATGTCAAGGGAAACTGAGGTTGATTGATAGAAAGTATTTAAGAGTTTAAGCAGAAAGGAAAGTATCTAGAATTTCAGGTCATAAGCTGCCAGTCATGTCAAGTGGCGCTGGATGATCTAGCCATTACTGCTTGTATTTGAGCTGGGCTATGCACACAGCCAACAAACCTTGGCTCTGAAGCCCTACATTCATAGATAGTATCTTTATTGCCTGGTGAGTCTGCTTTATTATTTTCTCCAGACCACTCCGGTTGGACCGATAAATGGGTGTAGGTTCCCAACAGGACCACACCATGGTTGTTTTCCATTTGAATACTCAACGCATTCCCTGGCGTTCCAATCTGGTTAAGACTACCTCAGCCTATTGATGACTAATGGCTCTCATGGGATACCCTTCTGACTATCAAATGATATAGGATCAGTAAGGAAATAGATAGGAGGGCCATTCAAGCTCATTTTTATTCATATTTACTACATATTACACTATATATGCTGCAGTAGTAACTCATTCAAGACCTGCTAAGAAAAGCAGTAGAATAAGTTTTACTTTCTGGTGTTGATTTCTGGTATTAAAATAATTTCAGAACAATCTGTCAGTGCAAGTATGTGGTGGACAATGAAATCTTATATTTGAACCAGTTCCCTTTTTTCCCTTGTGTATTTGCAAACAAAGAAGTGTAAATCCTTCTGCAGGGATTGTTTGCTTATACATTTTTGTGTGTTACCATTGTGATGATTCTACATTAAACCATTCTACTTGAAGAAAAGATCCCTGTTTTATAACCCCATTTTTTATAGTTTCTATTCACAGTAAGAATATATGTTTGTATTTCATGATTTTGAATTATATAGTTTGAAAAGAATAATCTTCATCTCAAACTGCTTCTGCTTGTTGCATCTGATTCCACAGAAATTCTGCTTCTAAATTTTTACCTTATAAGGTTTTTATTTATGTTGTTACCCCTGTATCTTACTCTTTCCCAGCCATTCCCATATTCCCTCAAAAGATCCTGCTTTAATTTGATTTGAGCTTTATTTCAGTCACTGTATAAAGACAATTTCTAAAGGCAGAAAAAATAATGTCCTAAAAAGAAAGTCCAATGGGAGATCTATAAAGTGATAATCATGATCTTAAAATATCACAGACTTATTATGCTAAGTATACTGTACTCCAATCTTTAAGCCTGCAACCCAATTTCTTATTTCTCTTCTAAGCTATTCACAGAAATCCACTGACCGAATTACATTTCTGCTAACTTGCCATTCAGTTATAGGAGAGAAATGTTATTATTGTATTTGTGCAATCCCTTTTCTTCCTTGCTTATGCAATATAACCTTTGATGCTTCTTAATAAAAAATATAATTTTATATATATATAATTATATATTAGGGATTCAATTCTGATTTAAAGACTGACTTCTTGTGAAAAAGTGACAGACCAGGATTATATAAATGGGCTACTGCAAAGCAAAGTTGATAAGGTATATCTATAGCCTGGCTTTATAATGGTGCCCACAACATAATTAAAGAATTGTGATGGTGTCTGATTACTGACAGCAGCGTTCTCTTCCTTCCTTTTTTTCTTGTTCTTTCTGACTTACCCCAAGGCTATACAATTACTGATCTATTATTCCATTGCCAATCATTAGCTAGTTCTTATTAACAACTTTTTGCCTGTTACAATAATGTAGGTGTCACAGTGTTACACAATCCTTGTTACTGCATTTCTCCCCACAGATTTCTTAGATTGAAATGGGCATTGAAGTAATTTAGACTACGGCAGTAATGAAATGGAAGGGGCAATTGTGAGAAGGTAAGTGAGTAACCTAAGGTCAGACTTACTAAACCTTAACTAAATATCCAAACAGCAAGGAAACTTAGGCACAAGTCAACCTGTATTTCTGTTCTTTCCTAATTATCCTTGTATTGAATATTAATAATTTCATATATAAAACCTGAAAATAATTTTATTAAATATACTTAAACATTTGTTTTTGTGTGTGTGTGTGTGTGTGTGCATAAAGAAAATCTATGTGCTACAATACATATGTCTGTTTCCTCTGTCAAATTAAATTCCTCTTCTCTTGAGTGAGGTAGCATTCAATATTTTCACCAGTAATCTGTTAGAGTAAATGCAGACTACTCTTACTAATTATTCCACAAAATTTAAGCCAACATGGACAGTCAGTATATTGCTGGATTGAAAGAAAATTAAAAACAATTTAAAAAATAATTTTAAACATTCAATTTTTTTATTCAAACAAGCAATTGTATTAAATTCAACACAAGCAAGTTCCAAGTGATTAATTATTTGCATAAACTTGTTTCAAAGGCATCTGACTAGCTAATAGTTCTGTATAAAAGCATGTAGAAGTTATAGTAGATCAAAATTTTTTTCCCATCTATTACCTCTCAGGCCCCAAGGCAGAAACAGTAGGTGCAGAGATAATAGTGGAGAGCAATGAGAATTCTTGGTCTAGAATATTGGTCTATATGAGGTCTAGAAAGCATGACCTGTGAGAAAAAAATGGAATTGTTTAGCTAGAAGAAGACCAAGGTGGACAAAGACAGTCTTGAAAAACATAAAAGGCTGCTGTTGGAAAGAAAGGAATATTCTATTTTTGAACACAGGCTAGGAAAAATAACAGTTGGCTTCAGTCTCAAAAATGTATAAACTTACATTTAGGAAAAAGTGTTTCATGGTAATGCTTGTGAAGCTTCCTGTGAGACTGTGGCATCGCATCACTTTTTTTTCTTGTGAGCTGGACTAAGATCTGTTACAAATAACTGATGGAATGTTGCTCCTGTCTGGGATATTTAAAGTATTAGGTGACCTACTGACCTTCATTCCAGCATTATGAATACATTATTATAATAATTTTTTTGGTTATTTCTGTTTATGTAGTAGATACAACATAAAGAGGCATTTTAAGTAGAGCAGCAGAACCTTCCAAAAATACTGCTGTGGGGTGGATAAATGACAGCAGTATTTAGATGGTTTTTGACAGATCAATATGTGTGAGCTTTATTTTGTGTCATAGCTCTTAAAAATCAGAACCATCAGGTTGCATTTAGAAGGTTGGATAGTTCACAACTTGATGCATAGCACTAGAGCATGTGAAACTTTAAATTAAATAGAATTTACAGGAAAGAAGCATAGAGTCAACCCATCCCTATATTATGAATTCTCAAGTTTTTTTTTACTTGTTGGAAACTCCAGAAGCCTTTAGCCAAGCTTAGATGACTCCAGTTGTGTTGTGCATCTCAAAATGCATTGAACAGCTGACTGCAGGTGGCTTGACTCAGCTGCTTATTTCTGTGAATTTTATGCATTTGACCAGTTTTGAATTTTTAATGAAATGCCTATGGCTTAACACAGGAAAAAACAATAAAGTAAATGGTGCTGATTCTCATACTGCTTACATTAGTTCGTATTTGAATTAACTTCACAAATGTCAGTGGAATTTCTTCTTGATTACACTAATGAAACTAACTTATAATCAGGCATGCTTTTTACAACAAAATAAATCTATGTTTATTTTTAAAAAAAGACTTGGTCTCTAAATGCTTTAAATACGTAGTTAAACACCAAGTTAATAGCAAACAGCATTGTTCTCCCGAGTTGTGGCTCAATTTTCTCACTCTGATTAGCTAGCAATTTGTACAATTACACCTAAATGGATGCAGTGCTGATTTCACTGCTTATTTTATTATAGCACTAAAGCAGGTACAGACCTATCTGCAGTGCTTGTTTACAGTATTACTCATAAACAATTTTTCTACATACTCTATTAAAATTTCCCAGCTTGATTAGCTACCAATCTGCACTAAAGCACTCAAGTTAAAATGAAAAGCTAATTGCTCTGAGTTGTTCAGATCATTTACACGCAACAGGATTTATTGGGGCTAATGAAGCTCCAGAATGGGAAGGCTTCTATCTCACAACCTTTTTCTGCCTTTCTACTTCATAATAAAATACATAAAAATGTCAATATAAGACAGTTCTTTCAGACCTGCAAGGTAGCCGATCAATCTGATGATACCCTTAAGTCTGTGAAAAACACACTGAAATCAGTGGAACTCCAGAAACTCTAACTAAAAATTGTATTTCAGGACTAATTATTTAAAGGAAAATGTGTAGTTAAAGAAAAAATATCCTCTCCCAATTCCAGCTTATTAGGTAGTTCATCGTATCAAAATTTATTTCTGATGGAAATCAGTCAATTTTTCATTTTGTTTGTTTGGTTGGTTTGGGTTTTGTTTTTTACAGGAGGCCAAGGAAATTCAGGGATTCTAAAACAAGAGCTCATGAATATAATTTCTAAATAATATAGTTGCTGTAGTATGAAATATCACCTGATAATTGTTTGTTACAAAACAGGCTTATTTTCACTGCATAATGTTTTTTTCTGTTCTCTGCCTTTTCTGACATGCAATATTCTGCTATGTGAAGCATATTTCTCCTGCTGCACTGTTTCATATTGGTTCAAAAGAGAGGAACATAAGCCTTTCATCAACCAAGCATGGTTCATAGCTTGAAAAGGCAAGGCTTCTGATCCTGGAAAGGAAGAGGCTGGAGAAAACACAGAAATCAGGTCTTGGACAAATACTCTGATCTGAGAACCTTGTACTTGTCAGTCTTGCAACACTCAAGTCTATTGTGAATCCCTAGCCTAAACCCTAGAAAAATCAAGTTAGTTTCCTAAATGTTTCAGCTTGCCAAATTCAGAGTGTTGATGTAATGAGAAAGAAGAAAAGGAACCAAGCCCAAAAAACATGAAAGAGCTTATCTACCTCTGAAAAGCTCTACAAGGGAAAGAGAAGGTCACCATTTAAGTAGTAGAATACTTGTCTGAGAAGTGTGAGACCTGAAATCCATAATCTTCTTGGGCCAATTAAGTTAAATGCCATTAACTTTTTAAAAAATCAGCTGTTAGTTGTAGCTACATTCTATTTTTTCTCCTGGAGACAGAATGATATGGATCAAAGTTTCTAATAATCAGGCCTAGTGAAAACACAAAGAAAAATGACATTTGTGCTGAATCTGGCTGGGATGAAGCTAATTTTCTTCATGGAAGCCCTTATTGTGCTGTGGTTTCAATCTGTGGCCAAAAGTTGTTAACACCAGTGCTTTGGCTACTGCTCAGCAGCTGCACAGCATCAAGGCTGGTTTTGCTTCTCACAGTGCCCCCACCCCTCCAATAAAACCCATTGAGGGTATGTATTTTCTTCCTTTTTCTCACTCTGCTTCCTGGACTAGTAGACTGGGAAGGGGGAACTAGCAGACTTGGGAGTAGACACAGATGGGACAGCTGACTCCAGCTGACCAAAGGTATACCCCATACAATATCAAGCTCTACAGTAGAAGCTGGGGGAAAAGGAGGAAGGGAGTGGTATTTGGAGGGATAGCTTTTGTCTTCCCAAAAATCTGTTATACATGTTGAATCCCCTCTTTACTGGACATGGCTGAACACTGGCCTTCTCAGAGCAACTACTGAAAGAATTCTTCATTTTGCTTTGCTTGCACATGCAGCTTTTGCTTTTCCTTTTAAACTGTCCTTATTTCAAGACATAAGATTTTTCTCTCTTTTGTTCTTCTGATTCTATTCTCTATCCTGCTGGGGCAGAGGTGTATGGACTGCTCTGTGGGGCCTTAGCTGCTAGCTGGGATCAACAGACTGCAACTTTTGAAGCCAACTCAGGAAGGCTGAGCTGAATTTAAGAAACATAAAATACTTTTACACAGTGATGTGGAAAAGATAAATTCCTTAAGAATTACACAGATCCCTGGTGGTGTTTCAAGTCCAAGAAAAAAGAGAACAGGATAGTTGTAGCAAAAAATGTAAGAGTTGTAGCCTATTGGCTGGATATCAACTAGCTCTTTAAAACGCGTGCATTAGGGAAACAAAAGTTGTTCTTCAAATAGAGAGGCCAGAGGTTTTTTTTCACCAATTTGTTCATAAGTAGAATATATCCCTGACATGTCAAAGTCACTGGCAAAAAACAAATAAAAATTCACAAGTGAACTTTGTCAGAATTGGAATACAGAAGCTATCCTCTTAACATTGTCAGGGATATTTTTAAGAAAATTAGATGGAATGCATGTATCAGAAAAGAAGCATTCTTTGATAAGTAGGTGATAACAAGTTCATTCAGAGTCCATTGAACTTAGTAATGTTACTTTTACTTTGGCAGGAACAATCCTATCAGTAACCAAATACACATAATGATAATGGAACCCTAGAAAAACTTTCACATATGAAACCACTGTCAGTTTAGAGGGTTTTTTGAATTCAGAAATATCTTACTCCACTCAGATAGATTAAATGTCAGTGGCTTTTCAAAGTGTTAAAGGTTTTCAAAATAAATATTGTGATGACATTAGAAATTAATGTGATAAGCAAGCAGTTTCAGTAAATATCATCTTGTTAAAATGTCAACAGCTAGGCAAGAAAGACAAGCTACACGTTCTAATATGAATTTGTACCCAGAAGGAAGCTTTATAGAGTAAGAAAATTACAGAATAAATATTTTGAAGTAAATTAAATTAAATTCTATTTGGAACCTTTCCTTTTTTTTTTTTTTCCCTGTCAGTCTTTTTTGCCTATGCTAAAAGATGGTTGCACTTCTAAAACTTGATAGTCAAATAATTACAAATAAGGAAAAAACTAGTTACAGATGCTGTGATAAAGAACAATATTGCAAGAAATGGGCTATTGCCTTTAGTACAGAGGATATCACACTAGATATTCAAATTGTCCCTCCAACCTTAAAAACCTCATGATTTTATAAATCCCAAAGGAAGTGTAAAAGGATCTTAAAGATGTGCATCACCATGTGATGTAGTTGAGGTTGTTTCAGGAAGTACACAGGCATGAAAGCAGTGGAAGCTGATACTCTCTCAAATACTTCATCACAGACTATGCAAAGCAACAAACTCAAAATGCCAGTTTTATGAAAAGTTGAATCAGATGTAAGCACAATGCAATGATTCTAAGACTCTAAATGTCAATGAGAAAAGCTAAAGAGGAAAATATAAATAAATAATTTGACTCTGTCAACCTGATGTATTCATATGGGGATTTCAACTCCTTCAAATCTGAGCTGTGTTCACCAAATGTTGAATAAAAAATTGGAAAGTAAATGAATGAAAATCCCCCTTCATATCTCTGTACCAGGGAAATTTTTTTCACATGTTAAAAAAATATAATGAGAATAATTAATAACATTGAAGATTTTTTAATTTTTCGTTTCCAGAGAGATAGTGATTCTGTGCAAATATGTCTATAACAACAGAGGTTTAACAGGGAACATTAGCAAAAGTTGTGTGTATCAAAAGCAATCTCAGTCAAATGGAACACATTTAAAACCAGGGAATTATCTGAGAACAGGACTCCTCATTGTGGTATATTCCACTAAGTCAAAGTTTGTAAAGAAGAAAGAAATAATATCATTTTTTTCTATTAATAACTCAAATAGTGTAAAAGACTATATGCATGCTTTTGGGGTATTTCAGCACCCCAAGATGGAAACAGTATTATTCTAGAATCTTCAGGGCCTTTGTTTCAAGATCCAATTTATTCTTCAAACAGAACAAATCCAGAAGGAATACAAATCAATGCAGTTTTCTTATTAAAAGAAACCAGTTGTAGTTTCTACAAGGCCTTTTCCACTTGTTTATTTTTCATATGCCCTCTCAGAATAATACCTCTTACTTTAATAGTTTATAACATATTCAGAGACAGGGAGTACTTAACCTTCTTTTGACTATTTCACCCTGCCTGAGAGGATGTCCACACTGCAAACAAATTAAAAGATGTGGTTTTAACTTTCAATGTCTTTTCTGCATTACATACCTTAAGCTGAATAAGGAAGAATTTTTATTTCAAGCTTATAGTATTCTCAAGTATTAATGAAAGAATACAAATATGGAAAAGGTATTTTAAATTAACTCTAGCCCCCAACCCCAGCGGATAATTCCTTAGTGAACATTTTCTCATTGTTTGTCCATTTTAATTCAAACAGTCCATAACAGAAAGGGTTTTCAATAGAACAGAGATAGTATGAAAATATAGAGTTGTCATCCTTTCTTAATATACACTACTGCATGGTAAAATATGTCTCTATGTATTTCAAAGCAGTTATCTACAAAACAGTAATGTGGTGATTAGGAATATTTCAAAATGAAAGGAATAATGTGCAAAAGCCTATCCATGTGCAGAGAATTCTGATATTACTGGGAAACCCAGTTGATCAAAATGGCTCTTATGCTACTTGATTTTCTAGCCCTTATTTGAATTTAAATTACAACTTTTCCCAAACCTACAAAGAATTTCAGTGATTTTCTCTCAGAACCTCTCTACCATATACTTAGCAGAAAATCAGCTGAAACATTCTGTGCATTTGCACCTAGACACTGATGTGGAGCTACATTATACTCTGATTGAAGTGCAAGTTTTTGGGAAATGGTATGCCAATTCATAAAATTATAGTGTTCTTGACAACTCTGTTTAGTAATAGATCATTCAAAACCACCATGAACCACAATGTGTGGTAATAAGATATCAGAGACTTCTTGACATGATTCAGTGCACCATGGACGTGGAACATAGGTCTGTTGAGATCCTGGTGATGGTTATCTGATATTAAATGTCACTGAATATGATTGATGTTGGAATATTAAAAATCACTATGGAAATGAACATTTATGAAAGATCTTGTCAAATTCACAGAATCACAGATTCACAAAATAACAGAATTAGTAAGGCTGAAAGGGATCACAGTGGGTCATGTAATCCAACTTCCCAGCTCAAGCAGGGTCATCCTGGAGCACATGGCACCAGATTGTGTCCAGACAGTTATTGAGTATCTCTAGTGAGGGAGACTCCACAGCCTCTCTGGGCAATCTGTTCCATTGTTCAGTCACTGCTGAACAATGGAACTAAAAAAGTTCTTCCTTATGTTCAGGTGGAACTTCCTGTGCATCAGTTTCTGACCTTTGCCTCTTGTCCTATTGCTTGGTACCACTGAGAAGAGTCTGGAAACAGCCCTTCAGATACTGATAGACAGTAATGAGGTGCTCTCTCAGGCTTCTCTTCTCAAGGCCCAGATCCCTCAATCTTTCCTCATATGAGAGATGCTCCAATCCCTTAAATATCTTTGTTGCTCTCCCCTGGACCTGCTTCAGGAACTCCATGTCTCTCTCATCATGAGAAGCCCAGAACAGGACACAGCACTCCAGATGTGGCCTCAGCAGGGCTGAGTAGAGGGGCAGGATCACATCTCTTGACCTGCTGGCAATGCTCTTCCTAATGCACCCCAGGACACCACTGGCCTTCTTCGCCACAAGGGTGCTGCGGGCTCATGGAGAGCTTGCTGTCCATTGGGACACCCAGGGCCTTCTGCACAAAGTACCAGGGTGTGCTGATGCACATGGTTATTCCTCCCCATGTGCAGGATCCTGCACTTTCCTCTGTTGAGTTTTGACAGTTCTCTGCCCATCTCTCCAACCTGTCACAGTCCTTCTGAAGGGCTGCACAGCCCTCTGGGGTATTGGCCACTCCTCCCAGCTTTGTGTCAGTGAACTTGCTGAGGAGGTCTCTGCTCCTTCATCCAAGTCACTGAGAAATAATTGAACCAATACTGGACCCAGTACCAAATCTTGGGAGACACCACTAGTGACAGGCCTCCAACTAAATATTTTCTTTTAAAAAGAAAAGAACAGAAGGCTAGCAGTGGTCTTTAATAATTTTTTGGTGTTTTAATAAATCTGCTGTGCAATGGATTGATACATCTACTATAGACCCAAGCCATTTCTTTTGACAGTCAATTCATTATATTTGTATTAATTTCATATTTACAATTTGCTGATTATAATTCACATTTACAGTCCACTAGTCTATAGGTTTCATATTGGCAGGAAAGAATTGCATAACAAAGCTTTTTGAAAGCTGGACAAATGAAAAACTGGCAAGGGAATAGGCTCATTATGGATTTTACAAAATTATGACTGTGTTATCCAAATGGTATTCTCAAAACAACCAGCAGCAATTGACAGTACTGGCTTGCTGAGATTTTTAATAGTAGCTTTGCTAGATTCCAAGAGTCCCATATGCCAAATTTTTCAACCTTTAAAAAAAAAAAAAAATTCTAGTTAACATTACAGAGCAAATAAATAAACTAAGCATTCCATGAGTAAATTACAAGTAGTTTAACTGGTGGTATTCCATTGCTTTTTTTTACTTTTTAAATTACCTTTTCCAGTACATTTTATACAACAGGAAAGAATTACTATATTTTCTTAAATTACAGAATTTCTGATAAGCAGATTTCTCAACACTACAGTATGTAGAAACACACAGAATTAAAAAGTTTTTGTTATTCTTAGCTTAATTATTAAGAGAAGAAAGCCAATACACCTGGGCAAGTCTGTAGAAGTAGTTCTTGAACACAACCATTTTACAACTAGAGATCCAAAAAAGGTATTGGAAGAAGAGTATGATGGCAATTTACCATTCCAAAATCTCAAGTTCCATGAATTTTCTACCTTCCTAATTCTGTTTCCTTCTCTCTTGCTCCAGAGGCATTATGAATGAAATTTCTCACATTTAACTGTATATGTTTATACTGTAAGGTCATATTTCAAAATTAGACGTGTTAGAATTCTTTCCCAGTTAGTAAACAAACAAACAAACAAACAAACAAACAAACAAACAAACAAACAAAGGTTGTGACAAAATAGTTTTATTTTTGCTTTTTGAATAACATGTATTTTCTCTTAATTATTTTTTTTTCTGCTGGCTCTCTCTTCAGTGACATAATAGGAGTTTTCTGTGAGTACTTCATACATGGAAATGTCTGCTTTTGGTCAGAATAATATGTTCTCCCTTGATCCAAACACATCTAGTTTTGTAGTTTCTACATATCTAGATCCAATAGTGCTTCAGGAATCTGTTAAAAATATGTAACCCTTCCTCTCCGGGTGCAACAGGTCATTCTCCCTGATCCTGATAGGTGCTCCTGGTTGTAATTTTGCAGCAATGTGCTGCTGATCTCTGTGTGGAAGATATAGGACCTTCAAAAGCAGGTCACATGCTCTGTGAATACAGAAGATAAAACACAAGTAGATGGCAGAGAAAGGAAAATGGTTATCTCATTCATAACTTTAAATATGGTTGAGAATAGTAAATAAGTAAGTAGATTTTGTTTCAAAAAAACTTGATTCAAAAATCAAAATCAAAATCAAAATTGACTTTGATCTATTTTACTATATTTACAGGGTTTCTTCTTACATGGCAAATTTTCTAGAAGTTCTGGGGAATTCTTAATGAGAATAATAAATATGTACAATAATTTCAATAATTGCAATATGACAGAATCACAGAATAGTTTGGGTTGGAAGGGACTTTTAAAGTTCATGGGTAGTCCAACACCTATGTCATGGACAGGAACATATTGCACTAGACTAGGTTTTTCAATTCCTTATCCAACCTAGCCATGAACACTTGCAAGGATGGGGCATCCACAACTTCTCTGGGAAACCTGTTTCAGTGCCTCACCTTATCATAAAAAATTTCTTCCTATCTAAATATATATAAATAATCCTCCTCCAATTTAAAAAACATTGCCATTTGTCCTGTCACTACAGTCATGGGTAAAAACACTCTCTCATTCCTTTTTATGATTGTTCAATATATATTTAAAGATCACAGTAAGGTCTCCTGATAACCTTCTCTTATGGAGGCTGAACAACCCCAGCTTTTCTCACAGGTGATGTATTTCAATACCCTGGCAATTTTTGTGGCCGTCATCTAGACCTACTCTCACAAGTCTGTGTCAATCTTGTAGCAAGGAATCATTTCTCAGTTGAGTTCAGAGGAAGAGTCAACTCCCTGAACCTGCTGGTCTCACTTCCTTTGATGCAGCCTAAGATACAGCTGGATGTCTGGGCTGCATCACATATTGGCCAGATTTTCATCCACCAGTATCCCAAGCCCTTTGCAGGGATGCTCTCAATCTATTCAGCACTCAGCTTCTATTGATACTGGGGTTGCCCCAGCCCAGAGGCAGAACCTTGCATTTGGCCATGTCAAAATTCATGAGGTTTGCATAGGTCCACTCCTCAATCCTGTAGAGGTCTCTCATCAGTCTTCAAATTTCAAGAAACCATGAAATAAATTTTTTGATTATAACAATATTGTCAAAAAACATGTGACTTAATGATAATAACAACTTTCAAATATTTTTAATTGTTCTCTGAAGTTATCTTCATGTTTTTCTTATTTTTTCTCTATCCATGAGGTCAAAAAATTATTTCTTATTTCTTTTACATAAAGCTCAGCTTTAAAATAACTTGGCATCTAGAATGGCTGATCAGCAAAAGTAAATTTAACAATTTGAGAAATTATTGGCAGTGGCAACATCAAATTAGAGACTGGAGAATGAGCAATGCAAAACATTTTGTTAAATAGCTGCATGTTCCAATAATGACTGATGGCTTAGAGAGAAGAAAAATCTAGACAGAAAAATCATCCAGAAACTGCCTAAAGACAAAGGTTTCAATTTCCCAGTCACCTGCATACCCAGCTAAGTTAGTTCACTCAGGTGGTTTAAGTGAAGTTAATGGAACTGTTAGTGGAAGATATAGCTGTCTGCAGGACTGGGGCCACAGAGGGCAATTCTATTTTCTCTAATAGACAAGGGGAAAACAATTTTACAACATAAGCAGGAACTTGTTCAGAAAATAAGTGGGGCAGACTAATCTTCAGTTGCGACAAATTAACATATTATAAAGCATGTTGCAAGACTGGGTTTATATTCCTCTTTTCTTTTAGCAAATATTCTTTTGTTATTGTTTTAGTTTTTTAAAGGCCATGCTCAGACCTTTCAGTCATGATAATTGTTGCAGAAAGGCATAAGGAGATTCAGTTCAAAGAGTGTACAGTCCTATAAACTGGAGAAAGAAACAGGAGGGAAAAAAAGTACAACTACATGAGCTGATACAAAATTTCCACAGCCTGCATTTAATAGATTAAAACCAGTATGTGACTGTCTAATTGAAAAAAATATTTCTACAGGAATAAATATTTTTTAACAATATTCAGATTTTCAGAACTGATTAGAAACGGTTTCTTGCACAATAAGCTGTAAGAACATAAGATTCATTTCTGGCAAATATATTTTTTTTTCCCCAGAAAATTTATGAAGGAGAACCTTAGAAGAGCATTTATAGTTTCCTCACTTTTCACTAAAGTTGAGTTGATTCTATCAGTATCTCCTGGTTTCATTTTCCAGAGGGAAAAGTGTAGGCATCTCACTTAACTCATTCATTGTGAACGATGAACTTCACAACCTAAGGCTTGGAGGTAGAAAGTCATGCTATGAGTAGCTAGTGCCATCTTTTACTGAATCCTCTGCTACCTAGGAGGATTTTTGCAGCACAGCAGTGCTGATGTTCAACAAAAAATGAATTTTTGCTGAGAGAGAGTAAAACATTTTTCTAAATTAAGAACCACAGAAAGGGTGGGTGTTATAGTGGTACTTTATTAGTGCTGTCCTGGTGAAAGTACATTCTGCTGTGGCAAGGGTGACAAACTGTCTGGGAAGTCCATGGGCCTGCTCCTACTGGGTTTGAAGCCTGGAAAATTAAAAAGCTGTGTCTGCTTATCACGGAGATAAAGTCGTGCAGTGTACATTGCTTCACCAGTGCTGGGATACAGCATGAAGACATAAGCACACTTAAGAGCTGTGCAGTCTACTGCTGTGGGTGTGTTTTCTGGGAGCTGGGGAGGGCTTCTCTCTGTAGGTTAGTTACCAAGCATGCACAGATGTTCAGCATGATCACCCTCCAGGTGTTACTCCCTGACATTGCAGTGACAGTGTTTCTATACTCACCCAGAAAAGTTGTCATTTGTCTGCAGACCCAAAAGCATTTTTTAAATGGTTCCTGTAAGACAGATGGGCACAACACTTAGGTCCAAATTCAAAAAATTCACAAGATGCAACAGTGGGAATTTTGGATTTCTGAGATCTTCGGAGAGTAAAACTCCTCTAAAGCTATAAATCATTTGAGAAAATCTTGACTCACACCTTTTTTTTTTTTTTTTCTGTGAATCCCAAGATAGCAGTATCCTGGGCTTTGACACACTTAAACTCTCTCTAATGCTCCCTGACTTCCAGGGTCTCTCTTGGCCTTTCCAGCTGTTCAATGATTATTCTCAATGCTTGGCTGCTTCTCTCAACTACTCACCCTCATCCTTTGTGACAGACCCTCTGTCTTTGATGCTGTGATTTTCTTCCATGTCTTTTTTCACCTTTGTGCCTTTCTTACCACGCATATTTTCAAGGACTAAACTTCTCTCTCAGATTCTATCAGCAGGGATTTAAGATTTGGCTTCAAAGAAAATTACATTCAGATGAAGCTGATACATCACTTAAGTTCTTAACACAGACTAAAACTTAGCTATGTGTGAAACAATTTTCCCCACACCACCAGATGATGCTTTTAGTACACACTGAAATGGCCAAGTTTAATAGGCAATGTAAGTAAAGCAGCAGAAATTATATGCTTTTATTTTGAAGCTCTATAGAGCAGGACAGGTTAATCATTAATGTGTTGTCCAAAAATGTCAAAATCTTATACAAGATATATCTTTTACTGGTTGCAAAATTCTTTTGTTTCATTCTTTTGAAATCTTCTGGAAGCCAGGAAAGGAATCAATATCTCCCTTTCTTAAACCCATTCTTTCCAATTTGTCTACATTGTCATGATCAGTTTGTTTCCTCTGCTACAGCCTTCAAATATTGATAAGTGAAGTCTGCTCCACAAAATAGTTATTACTGTGTAACCAGGCTGGGCCTAAGGTTACCTTAAAAATACCATAGAGAATTTGGTTTGTTTTTTCAAGAAAAGATAAGTAATTGTAGCATTGTTTACTGTGCAAGGTGCCATGTCCAATCAATGTCAAAGGGAATTTTTAGGGCTGCTACAGGAAAGAAGGATTGCTTTCACTTGAATATCCTTATAGCTGCCAGCTACAAGCTCTGTTTATTTCCCTTGTAAGTAAATACTGTACCTGTGCATGAAATTTCTTCATAAAAGACACAGAAAGGGTTTTTTGTCTCAACCTACTTTAGCTCTTGGGAAAATGAGCAACTTCTCTAAACATCCAATTGCCAGTGTCTTGAAAAACTATTCTTGTATCTGCTACACTTTGTTCAAACCATTTTTCCTGTGCTCTAGGTGATGGCTACAGTTTGTGTTTGTGACATCAAATAAAGTCCTCCACAATATTCCTCTTTTTTTTTTTTTTTTTTTTTTTTTTTTTTTTTTTTTTTTTTTTTTAGCTTTGGAGATGTTTGTAGTACTATATTACATATGTAATTTGTAGTGTACCCATGGACATAAAAGATAACAGTGACTCCCTTTCAGCCAGTTTTTTACACCTAACCATTTCTTTTTTAAAAACAAGACTATTGAGAGGCATTTAAAGGTTTGGAACCTGACAGTATAATGCAGTGGATTTCATCCATGCATTCAAAAAATTCCTGCTGCTGCCATGGGAATTGTTAATGTATCGTGTTATCCAGTGTCAGCAGTAGTAAAGAAAGGACCACACAGAGTAAATATTTAATTAAAATTTCACTCTCCAGAGATTCAAACTCTGACAAACCTCTTGGGAAAATAAGCTCTCCCTGGGCATGTTTAGCAGGCAACATCCTGACACCTTGGACCTTCTGTAACACAAGCCATTATCATCAAAGATTTACTCTTCCAAGCAACACAAATGGATTTTCTTTTTCTCACTTATTTTTTGCTTGATTATTTGTTAAGCTTCGTTTATCCACTGATACATAACTGCACTTCAATTATAGAGCATGTCAATTAGATTGCAGTTCCTTTTTAATAGGGTTTGTAATATTTCAGGATCTCTATGGTCAGAAGCTGCCCTTTATTTTAACCCAGAGGCTCCTCTGTATAGTAGATCTCACTCTTTAAGAAGGTCAGGTTAATGTACAGTTATAGATTTATTTATTCTTAAGAATTTTAACTAACAAGATAAAACAAGGAACAAAAATTAAACCAAGTATGTTATCTCAGGTACTTCAAGAAAAAAGAATAATTAGCATAATAATAAACATAGTATTTTTAAAATGGAATGTTCTCTAATTGCTAAGAGTAGATAAGATGTTAAATGCAATGCCAGCAGAATTTCTGATTCTTAATAATTTAGTTCACCTTATCTCACTGCCTTGGGTCCTATAAAGTAGCATAATGTTTTTCAAATTGGCCATTTTTAGGTAGCTATATATTGGGAGAACCCCTGGCAAAGCAAAGACTGTAGATAACAACCATTGCTAAGTCCTCAGGAAGGTCCACAACACAGATGAAGATATGAATTTTTCCTGAGGTCCAGTTTCTGTCTTTACTGCACACAAATGTAAAGAGATTTAGTCTTCAGAATTAGTCTTTCTTTTCTCAGCTTTTCCCCAACATTTGTTTTAGGAGATCATCTTAAATGAGCTACCCTCAAAAATAATTCTTATTTTTTCTCTTTTGTCAACTTCCATCAGTCCACAAACTTTAGTATAGTTCTAGGCCTTAGTGTCTTTTCTAATCCATGCACTTGAAATTTCTCCTCTGTTCACCAATCCCATCCTTATCTAAAGAGATGCTTCCAATTTCCATTGATAATTTGATTCTATCTTCTAATAGAATAATTTATTTTGTTCAGGTTTTCCTCTGTGAAAATCTCCCTCATTTATCTGGCTATGTGGTAAACTTCAAATCTAATTATGAATCAATATTTATCTGTGCATCCCCCCGTCTACTTTATGTCAATATTTATACAAAAATTCCACTCATTCTTTTAAATATCCAAACATAACATGGTTAAAAAAAAAAAGCCCAAACCAAAGAAAAGTCCAGAGTTTATGACCTTTACTTGAGTTATAAATAAGCATTAAGTATTTTTTTTCATTTAAATTTCACAATACAATCTGAATGAAGGTAGCTAAGGAAAAGTAAAAACAAAATATACATCTGTTTCTTCAGATAAATGACCTACTACTCCATGATGCTTTGCTCAAATCCATGGATGAAGAAATATATCCTGTCTACATTCAGTCTTCTTTCTTCTTCAATCATGGGGTTTGTGTCCAGCCTTGATAAGAGATTAAATATGGAAATGTAATGAGAAGTTGAAGAGGGAACAGGCAAATCTTCAGTCCCCAGTATCACATGCCTTATTTACCATAAGCTTGTATCATCTGACATTGCCCTTGCTGCCTCCCTGCATTGCAATAGGCAAAAGGTGAAGACCCCACAGACTATGGAGAACTTTTTACCAAAATCCAATATAAGACAGCTTTTATTTCCTTCCAAAAATAAAAAAGAAAAAAAAAAAGTGAGAGCTCTTCATAAGGACTTAAACATATACCAAAAAACTTCAAAATGAAGAATAAGTACTACCATTAATTATAATTTGTAAAATTGTGTATATGATAATGATTGTGATGTCAGCACAATAACTTAGTGGTACCAGCACAGCTTACACTCTTATGAAAGTTAAGTTCCTCAGATATAAGAATTTACTGGGGAGTTTAAAGTAATAAGACAAATAGGACACATAAATATGTGTGCACCTGCATATATCAATTCCTTTCATTTACCTGTCTATTCCTGTTTTCTGAAGAAACACTGAGTTATATTTTGTCATGGTAGGAAGAAAACAACACATTTACAGGTGGATGTGAGTCTTAAGTGACTTATCAGCAATGACAGCAGTATGTGTAAAGAACACTACTGTAAGCCTGCAAACAAGTTTAGGTTTAGCTGTTAGTGGAGTAAAAAGGAAAGAGGGAGGCTGCAGCTCAGTGGCCTGCCAAATACAAGGCACATGCACAACTAGGAAAAAAGAGCCAAGCATGGTTGACCTACTTGTATCTGATCTGCTTAATGCTCTCTTATATCCAGTTCTTGAAAACATTAGATGTTTTCAAGGCCCCCAGTGCCTTCCCTACACAGCCCAGGCTTCAGCTGTTGGACTCAGGGAAAACTTTGATGATGCTTCTCTCTGGCTGTGAAAAATCCCAGCAGTGACTTAACCTATTGCACCTTGTGCTCTCACCCTTGATATCTCTCTGGTATCCCAGCCCTGTGCCTCCCTGACTGACCCAGAGCCCAGCTTGCAGGTAACTGTGACTTTTTAGCCTGATGTCGGAGTGCCTCTTTACTATGGATCTACCTGATGTCCTGGACTCTTGGCTGAACTAAATGATCACTGCAGACCTCCTTCCCTGTGTCCATCCCATGTGTCCCCTGCACTGCTGCCACTGCCTGCGACCTCATCACCTACCCTGGCAGCAGTTGCCTGCTCTTGCTGCATCCTGGCAGCTGTAATAGCTGATTAGCAAGTGCAACCACTTGGAGTGCATAAATGTCCTATAAATGCCAGGTGGAAGTTTAATAATAAATAGGCACAATAAAAAAAACCCTGTCTAATATACAGAGACCACTAGATGACTTGAACTCCTCTGTGCCTACTCTGTAATGGGTGGCTGCCCCATCAACAGGAAGAGGGTTGGATTGGCTTCACCTGGTTTTGCTTCATTTTCTACTTGTCATTTTCTACTTGTTTACTGCTTAAACAAAGAAGCCTGAGTGATGATGCTAGCATGGAAGTGATCTGGTGACTGAATATTTTGGGGTCCCTGAAAGAGATTAGAAGGGCCCCGGAATCATTTGCCATTGACCAGTCTGTGAGCAGCTGGGCTCTGGAGTAGTAAGCAAACAGAGGTCCCTGCAAGATGCTGAAAAGAGCAGCAACATCTTTTATATTAGAAAGGCCATATGCTTCTATGCATGGCACATCCTGTATCATACACTTATATCACATTTGGAAAAAAATCTGAGATTTTGACAGCCCCAACACTTGGTGTATTGAAGAGCTTGTGATTTGAGAATTTAAATGAAAACAAAAAAAGAAAAATCTTTCTTTTGGGGAAAAAGAAAAAGAAAGAAAAAAAAAAGAAAAAGAAAAAGAAAATAAAAAGAAAAAGAAAAAGTGTAGAACAGTCAGTGGCTGAATTGTCTCATTATGGCTGTGTCCTTGATCCAGCTGTATACAATTATTTGATTCTCAGGGAATTCCCTGCAGTTCTCTGTAGGCTCAAAGACTTTCGACTTGTAGGTCTTCTGCCAGCATACTGACCTGAGTTGTCTAGCCTGAATCTGGGCATTAGTCCTCATTTAGCTGAGATCACGGCCTGCCATCTCTGCTGCTGCACAGTCACAGTGAGGAGTCCAGTGACAGTGACAATCAGCACTATGTTCATTCTAAAAAAGAGAAAGTATGAAAGAATTCTCATAATGGGAAGAGTAAAGAAATCTAGATGGGTGAAGCCTAAAGGGAAGGCTTTTTAGTTTCTGTATTCTGTTCAGGGCTATTTTTGGGGAGAGAATTTTTTCTGCCTTTGGACAATGTTACAATACTGAGTTATTAAAAAGAAAATGTAATCATTCTCATAGTGGTGATTCTGCCTAGCAGGCTGACAGGTTGAGTACACATATAAAATACAGTATCTGAAAAACAATCCATATGATGTCAGGTCACGTGAACGAGTTACGACTACTTATCAGTGTGTCTGAATATTTATAGTAGAAAAAAACAGTTTTTGTTATATGGTACCGTGCTCTGTGTCAGATAAACTTATGAACCTAGTAGACAGCCTAATACTCTCACTGCTGTACATACCTAATTTTAACACCATGTAGATATTTTATGTTATACATTAAAGATAGCATTCTATTGCCTTGCTTTAAGTACAAGTTTTGTTGTAGCATGTAACAGATCTGTAGGAAATCTGAATGTCACTTTACCCCAGCAGTAATCATAAATTACTTCATGTCAAATATCTTGAGAGTCCTCTGTGGGTTTCATTTCATTATTTGGCTGTGTATATACCTGCTGCAAAAGCAGTGTTCAGTTACCTGGGGTCATTTTCATTCATAGGTATTCTGTAGACCTGTCATTTATAAATACCTAGGGTCCTTGTACACTCAAGCATAAACTGTTCATTATAGCTTCAATCATTTCACACTTATTGAAGTCAATAAAACACTTTTTAAAAGATATTTGCTAAGAAAAATGTACACCACTAAACTACTTAAACTTATTTATAACCTCTTTTTAAACATTCAAATAAGCACTTAGTGCCTGAATTAAATATAGCTCTTGTAAAGGCTTCAGAGACTTTCAGATGTCTTCATATGAAAACAAGAAAATTATTACTTCAATTTTATTTATGCAGAAGTTCCCTATGCTTGCCTTTGAGATTTAAAATCATAATCTACTAAATTATGTTCAGAAAGATCCACTCAAAAAGAATACTAAAGAAATCAGGTCTATGAAGAATTTAACAAGATCTTTCCATTTTTCCAGTGCAGAAAGAAAAAAAATCTGAAAATAAAATAAGCTGAGGGAAATATTTAATAGAATTAGGGGAGAGATGTTCAGTTCTTTTTTGTGGACACTATCCAAAATTCTCATATTTTATATCACTGTTCCAGGTTTTTTATTTGCCTAAAAATAAGAAGAAAACCTGCACCTTCAAGTAAAAGAGCATTTAAGTAGAAAAATCTATGAACAGCTTCATGTATTAAGCTTTAGACATACTGACTACAAGATATCTTCAAACACATACTCTTGAAAACATTTCACAAATGTTGAAACAGATTATTTCAAAGGAAATAAAAATCCCCATATTCTTATATTATAGTCATGTCTTCCACTGGCTTAAGATAAAAATTTCATGCTATACAGGTTTTATCCATGACCAGCTGCTGATAAAGCTTATTCAACCCCCCCATGCATATCATTAACCTTTTTCTCTCATAAGGTGTTATTTGCAACATAATTCAGGTTTTCTGTTTTGGTCTTTGTTTTCTTTTTGTTTTATAGGAAATGACCATAGCTAAGACACAGGATCATTTATGATTTCAAAGGTTCACTTGGTAAATAATAATTTAATTGTTATAAGGACTATTTTAGGACATCTCATCCCTTCCACAGTAACAAAATTTTCTTATCAGTTAACTGCTTTTTTCTTATTACTGTAAACAAGATACTTGTCTTCTTCAAATGCCAAACTCAGTGCTGTCTCAACACATCTGTCCAAACCCTGTGTTTGGATAGGAAATTATAAATTTAAGTTTGGATTTCTAAACACCATTTTTAGCATAATTTTCTTTCATCTGCAAAAGCCCTTTCATAGCCCATTGCACTTGTATTTTATTTTCTTGGCTTTGGAGGATTTCCGTGGGATTCTTTATTTTAGAAAATAGAAAATGTGCATGTTAAATTCAACACTTTTTTGTATTATCATATGAATTATAAGGAAGACTTTATAGCTTAACATTTTCTGTGATGGGTCAGTCACAGACTGCCTTAATTCCTCCTGATCATGGCCCATCACAGTTCACATACTGATTTTCTTTCAGTTCAGGTGATATTTTTCAAGATGTTCAGTTTGCCATTGACTATAAAGATATAACAGGCAGATGCTCATTAATTTTTTTTCAGGGCTTTATGCAGTGTGATAATAACAAAAGGGATTTTTGCAAAATCTTCAACACCTACTGCAAAAATACAAAATGGTAGAACCTCTTCTAGGTTCCTAGAAACCCAAATAGAATTATTTGTAAAGAAAAGAAGTTGAGAGGAGTGAAAAATTCTGTTTAAAGACAAGTCATTTGAAAAAAAGATCTGTAAACCACAGAGACTGTGTCTACTATATGTCTAGCAGCAACTGCTAAACAGTGAAAAATTTGTTTATGTTCTTAGTCAAGATATCAGACGTGTTTTTCTGACAAAATGCATGTGTTCCACTCTCAGGCTTGGTCTCTCTCGCTGACACAAAATAAAATGAAATATGATTGCTATTTGTTGAGAACATCTCAAGGCATTTCTTAACTCTGTGTGCTACAATTTGAAGAATCTTGGCATGGTTTCTAATTTTCCTCAATTATTTTCCTTTGCCTCTCTTCTATGTTCTGTATCTCATGTCCACATTTTTATTGTAAAGGCAGGTACCACCATCAGATTAAGAGTGTGGGTCAAAATAAAGCAAAATCTGCTATGATTAAATTAATACTGTGAATAATATCTGTGATTTGAACAGAAAAGACTGAGCATAATAACTAATAATAATGAATGCATTTTCCTCTAGCGCTGAATACCATGAAACAATAGAATTGTATATGTGGCACATATGCAGTACAAAGAATAGGTCATTGAGGGTAGAAATTATTAAATTCTCTTTCCCTGACACAAGGTCATTTGTTATTACTGGACATGCAAACGAAACGAGTATGCTAAAACATCTGTGGATCCTCACATACCTATATGCACATTCCAAAATGTACCCATCTTCAGTCACAGACTTCTCTTTGGTACTTCTGAATCACTGAGTTTGCCTCTGGGACCATTTTAATCCTTCTTTGTTCTCCCTCCTAGTCAAAAGCTTTTTTTTTTTTTTTTTTTTTTTTTTTTTTTTTTTTTTTTTTTTTTTTTTTTTTTTTTTTTTTTTTTTTT